>JABXWE010024398.1:0-25299 GCA_014611495.1 Limonius californicus | reverse complement strand
TATAGCATGTGATATTATTACTTTGTAAAAATTTGAATGTAAAATAAACATTTTAAATGGTTTGTCGTATTTATTCGTTGTAATATAAAGCTTAGAGAAATAATCCTTCAAACTAATCTCAAAATAAATTAAAGAATCATTCATTTAAAATATCATGAAGGCCCAGATTTATTATAATATTACTAGAATATCACATACGTGGTATTTGCTAAAACACTGTGTATTCAATGTGAATTTCATGTGTTCAGTTTAGTATTTCGTAAGTATAGAGTATTTGAAAATTATTCTTTTCTTTCTATTCTATTACATTGTAATCATTTGTGTATAGAATCAATATCTTTAATCCGTCACTAAATGTGCTGCTATCGCCTAGGGTACTGCTTCCTGCCTACTACTTTCCTCTTGTACTTTGTCGGAGGACTACGGTTTTTGGTTCCATTATTGATTTCGGAATCCATACCATCGTGGGTTGGAGAACGTCCTTAGTATCCGAAAGCCTGAATTTCGCTATTAAAGGCGATTTCCAGCCATTTTGTCTTTCGTCTGGGAATGTGAGTTACCAAACCCACTTAGTATGTCTGATTTCTAAAAATTTAGGCCGAACCTACTGACCCTCCTCCTTGAGTTACTTTATTTTTGTGCGTAGCAAATTCTTTAACTGCCTGTTAGTCCTCGGTTCCGTTTGGAATCTTACAGAACGGTTTTCTTTTGTTCTGCTTGTTCCTCCAGTCTTCAAACGACGTTTGGTGGTAGTGCTGATTCGGGATACTCTAGGTTCACCATCTTCTACCGTTCAGTTAGCGCTTAGCTGCTCTGGAAAGTCTCTTCGCTTTTGTCGAATTCATCTTCGCAAATTTATTTTATCAATAATATGTTCTTGTACATATTATTAATATTATTATTATTATTCTTTCATTCTGGATGGTTAATATTTTTAAATATATTGTCAACTTTTGTGGTTTATCTTTCATAAATTATTACTTTTGGAAAGAACTGGCTGGAAAGAATGTATAAAAGTTCCAGTTTGATTTTCATTTCTGTATACTTAAGTTTTTGTACTGAGTACATAATTTGTTTAATCGTTCCATGTTTATATCGGTTTTGATTAATACCAATATCTATATATGTATATATACATATATAAAAGCAACAAGCAGTTATTATTTGTGTATGACAAAATATTTAATATACATCTTCTTTGTACATATGTATATGTAATTTGCGGGAAATAACGTATTCAATGTGAATTGCCTGTTACTATTTATTTAATATTCATCGACTATAAACTGTTATGTTTCTGTTTATTATACTATTACTATTATGTAATCACTTATGAATAAAATAAATGAAATAAAAGGTTTGTTGTTTTTAGTCGTTATGTAAATTTTTATGAACATTAAAAGAAATATTAAAGTAAATTAAGGAATAGTTGATTTAAAATTTTATAAGAATCTTGTAATTCTAACTCAACTGAAATATAACCCTAAATAGTAGCTTCCAAAATGGGTACCCCTTGGTAGCGTCTATAACAATATTCAAATTTAAATATGGCTATAAATATTTAACGTTGAGACATACTTAGATTTTATTAATTAAACATCACATTTAGTTTAAGATTCATGTACAAGTATTAGTACTGACAACACTTACATCAGATTAACGCTTAAAGAAGAAACATTGGAGTAGACATATTTCCTGCGCAGTTTTTCCATACTTTCTTGCTTTAAAATTCAAAAGTTTTTAATATTTGGGTATTGTATGATATTAACTCGGCGTAGGGTTGCTAGATCTTTCACCAGGCGCCCACTCGTTGGTGAACGGCAGGAAGCCTACCAGATATGGCAGCGATATATAAGCGAAACGAGAGAGGAGAACGCCAAATTCAACTTGGTTTAGACAACCAATATGCCATAATGAATACCACATTTAAACAAAATCCTCGAGGGCTGTCCACGAGGACATCACCAGACAAACGGAACAAGAACCAAATAGATTTTGTGAGAATAGAAACTACACGAAGATTTTCAATAACTTGTGTGAAAACTAAACCAGGTGCCCAATGCGGATACGACCATATGCTGCTGAAAACAACATTCAAGATCAAATGTCCAACAAGATAAAACTCTAAAGCAACAAAAAAGAGAAGCACATCTAAGGTAGATATGTACACCTGATAATTCTTCAATCAAGTAGAATACCAAAAATATCACTAGATGGAAAAGAATTAGGAACCGAAGAAACACACTAACCAGTTACTTGGATGAGCAGGGTAACACCAGACAAGATAGAAAATCGTAGAGAGATCAGCAAATGAAATCGACCAACAACAAAGAAAGATCAACTCCTACAGGAACTGAACAAGATTATACAACACCTGTGCAGACATGAAAAGAACAAACAATTAACATTTGCTATGCAATGCAGAAACTGTTAACTTGCAATGAATCGCGAGAACTGTACAAAATAGTAAAATATTGTGCAAACCAAAAACTCAAATAATAAAAGATCGAAATGGGACGATTGTTACGGATAATAAAAAGTTTTAAAAAGTGTGGAAAGATTATTGCTGCTCTCTGCATACTAACACGGAACACACAACTATACCGGTCGTCTCAGATCTGACACTAAACGAGCCAACACTTAGGAGAACATAGGTTGAAAGACCAATGAAGAAGCTGGGAAATCAGGAAGTAAGTGGTGGAGGTGATGTCACTTCTGAACTTATTAAAGCAATGGGCGAGAAAAGGACTGAGGTATTGCATAAAATTTGCGTAGAAATGTGGAACTGTGGTAATTCGCCCCGGGTTGGTGTTCGCCCATCTTCATTTCGATATATAATAAAGGAGTACCTACTGACTGCTTAAACTATAGTATGATACCTGTTTAACGTCCCATTGCCACCAAGATAATATTCCACATTTTAAATTAACGGCTCAAACCATACCTCCCGATCCAGATATCTAACGAACAGACAGGCTTTGTTGAGAGTAAAAGAGTGCGCGAGTAAACATTGAATGTCCGGAAACTTATTGAACAATCCAGAAAACTCAACATCAAAATGTAACTGTGCTTTATTGATTACAATAAAGCTTTCGTTCCGAGAAAATAGGACAAACTGTTGGCAATCCCGAAGGAGGTGGGAACATCGAAACACTTAATAAAACTTATCTAAACTGTATATTAAGACAACAACGCGACTTTAACATATCTCAGGCAATTAAGACAAGATTGGTGCGATCACTCCTTTTCTCCATACCAATCTACGCAGCAGAGACTTGGACACACAAAAAGGCGGACAACAGGCAAATCATCGATAACGTGGATGGACAAAACAATGACCTGATCGGTGAAAAACTGCAAGAGGCCTCACGCTCAGCGCAAAATAGAAAAGTATGGAAAGCAATGATAGAAGGAGTATCATGAAACGCAAAGCCATTACACCCTTACCAGGACCAAAGACTGAGGAAATGTTCTTTACTGACTGCTATATACCTACTTCTACTATGTCAAAGTATTCCTTGCTGAAAAATAATGAATAATTAGAACCTCTAGATAAATGTAACTTTCTAGTTTTGACAAAGATGCATCTAGACTACTGTATTATAAAACCTTAGGTATTTCTTTAATGTTTTTAGATTTAAACATGTTTTAGGAAGGGAGCGGGGAGGTTTACTTTTACTTTCAATAATCCCTTGAGTTGTGGATTTATTTCCGCCAATTTATATCACTTTTAATTTTTCAAAAATTAGCAATAAATGGAACATATAATAATTTTTAAAATATAGAACGTTTGCATTCGTCTCTTTAATTACGAGTATTTATTTATTACAAAAGTGAGGCAATATTTCGAAAAAAATGTTCGTTGCACATCAAGATTCAGCTCTTTTAAAATATAAATCTTCATATCAAAAACTTACCGTAATTAAATAAACATCAATAATATAAGTTATTCATTTATAACACCAATGAATACTGAACACAAGTTCCTAAGGCAAATTTTGTATGCAGATCCCATTGTAAGATATATAGATTTGCACCCTATACCAAATTTTGGTTTCCTCACAGATACATTCTTTATATTTTACTAAATAGATATCACTTTGCACAGTATCTGCATAATTTTGGTTTACAAAGCACTCTAAACATAAAAAATCGAATTACAGTTACATAGCGATCTTTTGGTGACCAATGAATTAGTTCTGCTTTACGATAGGAAATTAGTTTAGGGAACATTTTCTTTCAAATTGCTTTCATCAACTAATAATATTTCTCAGGTACTCAATAAAATGTTATCAATGTTTCGACGTTGTTATAAGAAGTTTAACGTTCAAGCATGAACTACGTTTACAATAAAATATTGAAATAGCGGCGGTACAATGGCTACCTACCACAATTGCACCAGTACCAACGTCTGACGGTACAAACATACACAGTAATTGCACTCCACAGCAAACAAGCGGTTGCTTGACATTTTTATTTGCGTAATTTTTTTTCCAAACTGCTATTCTTTAATTCTATAATTTTAAAATTATTCCTTTCGTAAAGTTGGTTTGTATTCCAAACTTTACAAGCTTATAAAAATGTAACTGTTACATTGATTTGATATTATACAAGCTGATAATGGCTGCTGTCAATTCAAAATGGCGGTTAGGAATCATAGTTGCCGTGTCTCAGTTAATTGTCATTGTCAAACTAATAATGGATCCTCTGAAAAATATATTAGTAATATGGAAAGATGCTCATATTAAAGTTGAGGTGGAACCTGATTGGACTGTAGCGGACCTGAAACTTGTAATCTGCCAAAAGACTGGAGTCAAACCGTTCCTTCAGAGATTCATTAATCTCGAATTGAAAGGTAGGCACAAACTAACCTTTATATTTTTGGTTGTTTACGAGGTTTTCTAACAAATTACAGAAAAGGATATACCGGATAGTTGTACATTAACTGAACTACAGCTACCTAACAACTCTGTTCTGCTTCTGAGTCATAACTTGGATGAAGGGGAGGCCAGCACAAGTGGAACATCCAATCGTTTTGTGCAAGTTCCTTTGGTTGAACCAAAACCGCCGTTACAAGAAATCACCACCGCAATTGAACAACATAGCCTGATCATTCGAAGCCATCCACGTCCTGGTAAAAATCTGCTAGTCCTGGATATAGATTTTGCTATCTATGATTGCTCAAAGGTAGCAGAAGCTACTGGATACAGAGCAGTAAGACCTTACCTGCAACAATTCCTAGCAACTGTCTACGAAGAGTATGACATTATAATATGGTCTGCTACGCACATCAGTATCATCATGCACAAGATGCAAGTTCTTGGTATTAAAAACAACCCTTACTACACGATATTGTCATATTTTGATCGCAGTCAGATGAAATCAGTGTTCATACCAGGTTTAGGCATGAGCGAGGTATGTTTCTGATTTCTTTTAATTAGATTCTTCCATTTCAAGATGGTTCTAGGTGAAAGATCTTGAAGCAGTGTGGCTTCGGTTCCACGAATATAGTTACAAGAACACAGTGATCTGCGATGATCAACCCAAAAATTTCTTCATGAATCCGGCTAATGGGATACAGGTTACCCGCTATTCTTATATTAATTATGAGAATGACAAAGAATTGATATATTTGGCTGAATATTTAAAGTACATTGCCAAGTTTTCTGATGTATCTTCTATAGACCACTCTTGCTGGAAGGAATCTCTCAATGTTACAATTTAAAGTTCGTTTTTGTATTTCTTGTACTGTGCAGATACTTTGGGTTTGTTTGTTTTCACTGCGTAATAGCACTGTAATTACACTGTAATTGTTATTTAATACCAGTATCTATATCACAGGACGACGGTGCCATTCTATATACCAAAATATTCAATATATTCTCTATTTATTATTGAAATGTACAGTTTCCTAGAAACACTGCGTTCGATAGGAATTGCATGTCTCTAACTTCTTATTTACTATTCGTTACTTGTAAATTATTCTTTCAGATCTGTTACACCATTACTTTGTAATCATTTGTTTTATAAAATAAATGTCTAAAATGGTATGTGGTATTTATTCGTTCTAACATAAAACTTAAAGAAATCGTCCTTGTAATTATTCCAAAATATATTAGTGAATAATTTATTTAACATCTCATGAAAGCCGACGTCCATTCAAATATAGCGGGAATTTAACATAGTAAAGCATTTGCCAGAAACACTGTATTCAGGGTGAGGTTTGTGCATTTAGTATAATATTTAATATTAAATATTTATTAAATATCTTTGTTTTTGTTAAACTATTACATTTTTTTTATTTGTCCATAGAATAACTGTCATAAATGGTTTGCTTGTGCCACATTATCACAAAAGTTGAAGAAGGAATTGTAAAATAATTTAACTAATAAAATATTTAACGTTTCATTAAAGACCATGTTCATATTAACATTACTGAAACATATCACATAGTCGCTGTTCGTCAAATTGGTAGTACGTTTCGCTTGTATTGATAAACACCACAAACTGATACATATTTCTTTGGAGTACATAATTATACCATTATAAGATTTCGAAATCTGTTACAATTCAATGTTGCTAACTAAATTTAACTGCCACATAAGGCATTTATGTAGTCAATACTGTCTTTAGTTAGTTATTTCTCGAATTAAATAAAATGGCGTCAATAATAGTAGTACGCCCTGTAGTTCCTGGTTCTCAATATAATACTAAATATTAGATAAAATTGGTTAGCTGTACTGAAACACAATATCAGTGCTTTTTTATTTATTATAACAACGCATGTCGCCATATGATTCGGAATTGTAAAGATGTCCCCATTTTCTACAATATCATCGAAGTACCACTGTTCGTGCATAAACACAATGCAAACACTTCCCTCGATGCAGTCCTGCTAAGATAGACATTTGGCACCTGTTCGCTGGAGAAGAACACTTGGGATGGGAAACGTTAAATTTAGTTCTGAACGAAATATAAATAGTTTTAATACTTTAAAATGTAAGCTGTCTGCAATATAATCTGTCTCCATCCTTCACTACGATCTTATACAGGTCATCCACATTTGGATTGTCCAAATCCGGAATAGATGTGATGACATTCCTTTGAACCGGTGGATGCTTTGTAGTGGAAATCCATATTACTGCTTAGATGTGTTTCAATGCATATTCATAGGCTTGTTGTTTAGCTGAAGGGTATTTAACTCTTTACCAAGCAGCATTTGCTCTGCTTCATATATCGTTAATCCGATTGCTATTATAGGCTCAAAAGCATTACTTTAAATAATTGTATGCCGATTATTTGATCCCAGATAGAAGGGATCTATATTTCACATACTTATCATAATGGCGACCGTTCGACCAATGTGTACCTTGTTAAACCTTCATCCATCATTCTACCATATTTTCGATATCCTGGTTCGTTAGCTCTTTTGAGGCGTTCTTTGTTTTGATTATACGTTCTTTAATTCTGACCACAATATAGTTATCTCGCCTATTACAGAATTGACATTATCTGAATTAGATTGCCAAATTTCGTAAAATATTACTTGACTAATATTCACCTTGTTCGGTGTATTTCCTTGTGATTTCCATGTTTACCGTGCCTTAACGTCAGTATCTTATAGCTATGAGAGAGCTCTCGCCAATCTGTTGACGAAGGGTAAGGGAACAGAATTATTGTGAATAAACGCATTTGAAATACGGTCGTTTAGAAAAATTTAAGTTCTTAAAAGCGGTGCGGTGATATGTTTGTTTCAAGAGGTGATACCTTCTAATATTCTTTATTTGTCAAAAAAAATTTATGATGGTATAGAGAACTGGTACATCAGACTCCCACGTCAATATCTAAGAGACAAAATATAAAAGACAGGGCATTGACTTAAATTAAGAGGAAGACGAAGAAGCTTCGTCAAAAGTAAACTGGAAAACCTACCATATGTAGCAGGTACCGAGAAATCTAATACTCGGGCGACCCAAAAGTAGCCTGGAGTTGAGCAGGCGCAACCCTAGGAGTTCCATAAAGCGGAAGGCAAGTCCTATCGGCAAGGACTATGAGAAAACATGGTATTGAAATCGGAAAAGCAATGAGAAACCATCCGATTATAATTCCACAAGAACTACTGATGATTCCTGATACAAAATCGAGTAAATTCTGTGCCGAGCGATCGGGGTAGCGACCGGCGCCGGATGATTTCCATGACAGCTGGTGTAAAATTGGCTACTGGACAGGCGAATGTGAGCAGCTAGCAACGTCTGAAAAATCTGCGACTGGAAGATCATCATTGAAACTACGCCGTATGCGAAGTAACAATCACAGCTACATAGAATGTGCGAATACTGCTCCAAACCACGTTCTTTCCATAAATTTGTTATTTTCAATCATCTGTGATTTTTTGCTGGATGAATATTGTTTTATGAAACTCTCGAATCAGACGCAGAATTAAAATATCTTGCAAATGAGGGGCGGCGCGACCCCCATTACCATTTAAAAAAATTGTTTAAGATGGCGCGTAGCCGCCATGTTGAAAGTTATAAAATTTAAATGTGGGCGAAAAAGTAGTATTTAGCCTCCCATTAAATCATTCGAAACTATATGAAGAAATATCATGTCGTTCAAAAGTTAGTAGAGGAGGAGGGCGTTTTACGACCGCACTGTATAGAGTTGCGCCCTCTACCAAAAGTTTCATTTCCTCAAAGATGCATTCGTTATTATTTAATAATAGATATTACTCTGCAAATTAGCAGCAGAACTTTGGTTTATTAAAGCACTCTAAACACAAAAGATCAGGGACCGCGGTGGTCGCGTGCGAGAACGCATTGACCACTCGAGGTCACACTGAATTGCGCTTGTTCCGGCGTGGTTTCGAATCCCCGCTGGGGCGACCGCAATTCAGTTAGTTAAGTTTAGGGTGCATGCTGCATGAATGGTTAGTGTGTAAGGGACGCCCGCACCCCCCTGAAGTAATGCGAAAGCGGTTCCAGGGGGGGGAACGGTAGTATGAATGTGTGTGAAAAAAAAAAAAAAAAACACACAAAAGATCAAATTATATTTACATCCGGACTTTTAGGTGATTAATGAATTGGTCCTGCTTTACGATACAGCTTAGTTGCTGTACTACATTTGATTACATTCTGATGATATATACTTTTTTTTAATATGGGCTTCACTTTTCCGAAGGCTGTCCTTGTTATAGCAGCTCTTCTATTGATCTCTGCCAATTGGCATTCTCTTTCAAGCCTATTGGTAGGTCCCAGGTAAACGTATTCTTTGACGTATTTTATTTAATGATTTTGTATGATAATGACTTCTTTATTTATACGGTATGTAAAAAACCTTGTATAATTAGGACAATTGTTTAGGAATATAAATCGTTTCCTTTCCACAACAACTTTCAATTGTGATATTGAGTTTAATAAATTATAAGTTTATAATTCAACAGAGCTCTCGTATTCTAAGAAGGCATTTCTAAATTTCCATTCCATTTTTCCAAGTTTTGCATTATTATCTTGTAACCTCCTAGACAAATCGCGAGTTATAAAAACAGATTCCAGAAAATAAGTTTTAGTCGTAAAGGCTACGCTGTAAAAGTGAAGTTATAAATGGAAAACTTTCAGACAATGTTATGAAGTGAGAATTTTTAAAACATAACTTTCACGAATTACTTTCTATCAAGGCTTGAATAACCAGAGCGTAGTAGGGCTCGGTTAATGGAAATCCACAACATCTAAACAATCACTTTACAGGAGCGATTAACCGTTTGCCACAGCTATTCCAACAGAAATTACAAATCGATGTAATGAGAAATGCAGTTACCCGTGTCCAACAACGAATACAACCAAGAGGTGATCATCGCACAGGTTCGAATTCCAATTTATAGATCGTTCTCTTTCGACATTCATTCAGCCATGAGGTTTAGCATTCAATCTACAGAGGTGCAGTGCAAATCGGCTAATATTTGCACTCTAAATTTAGCTAGTATTGTAGACTCATTGAAGAAGTATAAAACCTAATAGTCTTGCTGTTCGACACGAAGCCGGGCTGCCCCAATCGATCATCATTATATTATACGAGGAAAATGCAAACACACCGTACAATACTCAGAACTTTGTTTTTCAGAAAACCAATGAATGTGTGCTTTTATCTCAGAACTTTTCGATACAAACATCGAGGCAATTATGAAATATTGAAAATCCAAAATGATTGATGGGCACTTCGTTTAATAGACTATTTATGTTAAATTATCCGGTAAGTTCTGAAACTTATTCTAGGAAGCTTATTCTATGGAAAAGCTAAGATATTTGCATGAAACTTGCACTGAATTTTCCCGTGAACTTTTAATTTTCTATGCAAACTCAATTAAAATGAAAATAACTTAAACTTACATGGAATGTGAATCGGAAATACAGCTTCTTCAAAATGAATTCTTAGTTAGAAATAGAAAGATATGTTATTCTTGAGTAAACACAATAATTGGTGTGGCTTTATACTCCTACTCTTAACTATATTACGGTATACATATAATATAGTTATCATACTCAGTTACAAAAAGGAGCTTTATTTAATTTTCTTGTAATTAACACTCACTCTTCTACAAAGCTGCGTTGCATTAAACAAACGCGCTAGATAATTATGTATTAACCTAGTATATTCTACAGAATATCCTCAGGTTAATTACACTAAGTTCTAGGTTAGTTGCAGATTTCCACTTTATACTACAAGGCCTGGAATGTTTTCCCCGGTCTCTATTTAAAAACACATATATGTTACTACAGTAAGGATCACAATAGTTATTTAAAATCAGGATATGTTTTAAAATTGTTTAATACAGTTTTTTTTTAAATTTTGTAGAAGCCACTACAACAATTTCTTATTTTCCACCAAAATATAGATGCTACGATAATAAAATAAACATAAATAGAACAGCTGTTATAGAAAAAAGTGAAAGTTAGGTGATGCAACGAAGATGAACAAACTAGTATTTAGAAAGATATCAATTACACCAAGAAAGACAACAATCATTCAATTTTAATACATAGGTAATATTCTGCTGTAACATGTCAATACACTACATATTAATCAAACATTTTTCAGATGTACATTTGTATTTGAATATTATTCTAAACTGTAAAATAGGAAGTATTTTTCTAATTTTGTTATACATCATAAGAAGCTATAGGGGAGAATATCTGTTTGGATAGCGATTTAAAACTATCTGGTTATAGCCAGTAACCTTACTTAGTTTTTTAAATAATTTTCATCAAATTTTTCAGTTGAAATCAGTTCAACCTTTCTTATAATTAACACAACTGTTTCACAACGTATGCAGATGGCTCTCGATACTATTAACAGATGGTGACCAAGTCAAAGCCTAAGCATAAATCCTAAGAAAACGGTCATAATTCCCTTTACGAAGCGAAGGAAGCTAAATCTAAAAGCCCCCAAGCTAGAAGGAACGGCCATTGACTTCAGTAATGAAGTCAAATACCTTGGAGTGACACTGGACCAAAGGTTAACGTGGAACTCACACATCATAAAACTCCAAAAGAAGGCAGTGATAGCAACTCAAACATGCCGCAGGCTTCTTGGAAGAATCTGGGGTCTAAAGCCACAGCTGATCTGCTGGTCATACGTGACAATTATAAGACCCATGATCACCTATGCATCGTTTGTATAGTGACGAAAAACAACAAAAGTTACTACTCAGTCACAACTAGAGAGGATACAACGTCTCGCCTGTCTGAGTATCACAGGAGCCCACCTGCCCAACTGCAGCAATGGAAGCCATGTTAGGTATAACGCCCCTACACTTACAGGTGCAAAAGGAGGCGATGCTACATGCGCTGACGCTCGCAAGGATCAACCATTTTAAATCAGGGGACCTAACAGGCCACTTAGAAATTCTAAACCTTGCCCATTTAGAGCGAACGGCGTATACCGTATCAGACGTTATGCAGATAACATACAATTTTGACAAACCCTTCAAAGTCAACATTCCGGACCGAGAAACATGGTCAACAGGAGCGCCTCCATTTAAAAGAGGGTCGCTCCAATGGTACACGGATGGGTCAAAGATGGGGGAGGAGGCACTGGCGCGGGCGTATACGGCCCTGGCTGCCGCATCTATGAAGCCCTTGGAACCAGAACTACCATCTTCCAAGCTGAGGTTTATGCCATAAACCTCTGCACTAGAATAAACCTCAGGAAAGGTTATAAAGGTGCAACAGTCGCTATTCTCACATACAGCCAAGCAGCAATATAGGCTCTGAAAGCCTATAGCTGTGAATCCAAGCTTGTCTGGGAATGCCTAGGCAACCTCAAGCAACTGCCCAGCAATAACCACGTAACTCTATGGTGGGTTCCAGGGCACGAGGGTATACCAGGCAATGAAAAAGCCGATGAACTCGCAAAAAGAGGTGCAACAACGGCATACACTGGACCTGAACCTTGTTGTGGAATACAGAAAAGCCACATTAAGCACGAGGTCAGATTATGGGAGGAACAAATAAAATCCTTGTACTGGGAAAACACACCAGGACAACGTCAGGCAAAACAGTTTATAACCATTTCGCAAAACAAAGCAAGGAACGCTTTATCTCTCAGCAAGAAGGATCTTCAGACCATCACTGGTCTTTTCGCAGGCCACACTCCACTAAAATACCATCTATTTAAGATTGGTAAGGCTGAGGACCAAATATGCCGCCTATGCAATGAGGCAGCAGAAACGGCTGAACACATCCTATGCAGATGCGATGCTGCCGGTCGACGCAGACACAACATTCTCGGGAAAGAGACTAGCACACCTACCGAAATAAGAGACTTAAATCTCAGAGACATCCTCAGGTTTTTCAATAGCCTTCAACTTCTCTAACAAAGGCAAGGGCTTGGAAGTTGCAATAGAACCATTAAGGATCGCAGTGACAAAAGGCATGCGAAGGCCAAAGCTCCAAACAAATAATAATAATAATAATAAATATAATTAACATATATACATTTCTATCTCTTTGACCAGGAACCTGATAAAACCAACTATATTAATTTGCTAGTGATAGTCCATGGTCCCCTAATATTCTGAAATTATAGGAATAATTCCTGTTTCTAAAACATCTAGCATTGCGTATAGAAACAGTTTTCTCAGATGAAAATTCATATATAACATCAATTTTTTGAAAATGTTGGGTATGAAATATCTCTGCCAATAGTGAAGTACCATTTTTCATAATAATATATAAGATGTGTTCGTTCAACATAGGTTTGGTTTACTCTGTTTATGTCGACTATCCTGTGTGTCTGTAGGTACTTCGGCAACGAAGTTGCTGTCTTCAATAAGGACTTCGACTAATTAAAGTATTTGGCTGAGAAATACTTCTGAAGGTAAGTTCTTCACGAATGTGGAAAGTTTCGTTTTTATGGCAAGAGGAAGAAGAAATAATAAGTATACGTTATATTATATAAAGTTGAAAGTTCAACAATTCATCATTTCATCAACAATCAGTTGTCTACTAGTTCCAATAATGTGTTAACATCTTCAAGATGCCGTAGAAAAAAGTGTATAAGTACTATTTTAAACTAGTTTGTGAGGGACCATGATGATTTCACAACAGATGGGCGTCTGTTATTTTGTAAATATGGCGAAATTCTTGTTGCGGTAACCAAAAAGTTAAAAGTTACGCAGCATCTCCAAACCGGAAAACATGCAAGTAATAAAAATCGAAAAAAGAAGAATAACAAACGGTAAGTGTTAATTTTTGCTTTACCAAGGCCCGTCAGAATTTAAGAAAGCAATTTGTATGGCTTTTATTTGCGCTGATATTCCGTTTGCTAAATTACAGAATGAAGTTCTTTGCAATTTTTTTGAAACAGAGTATTCCAAACGAATCGACATTAAGAAAAAATTATGTTTCCGAGTTATATGCAGCAACATTACACAGACTAAGAGAAAAAGTAAAGGATCACAGTATTTGGGTGTCTTTGGATGAAACAACAGATGCAGAACAAAGATGCGTAGCAAATTTTGTGTTTGGTATATTAGGAGTTAACGAAGAAAAAATAAATCATATCTGCTGACTTTAACAGTATTGGACAAAGTGAATCATTCGCCAATTGCTGCTTTTTTTAACGACTCTCTAAGCTTGTTGCGGCCGTCTGAAATTTTATATGAAGAAGTGTGAGTGGTTTGTAGTGATGTTGCACCATATATGTACAAAGCAATGCGAAGACTGATGGAATTTGTATCCAAACATGATACATGTGACCTGTTTAGCATATGGTTTACACCGAGTAGTCAACGTAGTTCGCAATTTTTATTCAAACGTTAATGTCTTGATATCATCTGTGAAAAAGATTTCTCAAAGCACCGAGTCGTGTGCAGATGTTCCACGTTCCACTTTCAACCGTGCCAATCATTACAAGATGGGGAACTTGCATCGACGCTGCTGTGTATTACGCTGAAATTGTGAAGAAAGTTGTTAATGAATTCGACTCTGAAGAAGCGCAGGGTATTGAAGAAGCACAGGGTATTCTGAGAATAAAAGGTATTCGAGAAGATTTGATTTCTATTCGAGCTACTTTTGTTTGCATTTCAACTGCAATCTCTAAACTAGAAGCGAAGCAAGACAGCATTCAAATAGTAGAAGATATGGTTAAGGGTTTAACTAAACTGAAGAAAAAGAATTTCATAATAAATTAAACGAAGTGCTGCCAAAAAATAAGGACTATCAACAACTGAAGAATATGAGCGGGGTGTTGCAAAGTGAAACAGCCCTTGATGCAAGAAATGAACATTTAAATATCATATTTCGCCAATTTATAGTTAAAGAAAAAAACCTTGATTTGATTAAGTATATATTTTCTAGTAGCTTATACAAAATATATAAATAGGTTATACATAATAAAGGTTGTACACAATAAAAGTATTAAAAGTTATACATGGTAAATTAAAATTGTGTTATGCAGTTTGGGCCTAATTCTTGCTGGTTTTCCTAAAATACGCAATGTTTTTTTCTTTGGATATGTATTATGCGCCAGCAAAAGCATTAGGTATATATTTTGCCAGTAACTTTTATTTTTTAAATAAAGTGGAGATTTATAGCCTTACTCATACACACTTCTGGAGTTCATTATGTCGAAAATTCTATTAAAAAATCTTAAAAATTCGGTTGTAGCTTCACTTCCTACAAAATCCTTATGCCCAGTTACCTTAAAAAATCAATTGCATCGGCAACACTACTGGTAATGGTTTGAACAGCTAATCGAATATTCATTTTTTATGATGAAAATCAATGTGAGGGCCTGATAAGCGATTTGCTAGCATCAAATCCTCTTCTTCCTGTATACGAAAAAATGTGCGCACATATTCAAATTTTATTTCTCCGGTAGAAGTTAAAGCAACTTCTACAAATGCATTACAGCACAGTTTTAGCATATAGCAAGGATCAATAATGCAATAAATATTGCTATGATTTTGTGGATGTTCAAATTTTACCATTTTATATGCGAAACTTTAAGCAATAAAAACATACAACAGCGACAACAGCATATATTCTATATTGCTTCTAACAATATTAATACTTTATAAATAACAAAACAAAATTCAAATTTGTTATCTCTATAAAATTCCGAATCTTTTGACACTAATTACATTAAAAATTTACATATGGTTGAAAATTCGAATTTAAACAAAATACATCAAATGAGCCATAAAATTATGAAAAACAATTATAAAACCCTTCAATACAATTAAATACACCAAAGACTTCCTTCACGTCCTCTAATAACAGTATAAACAGTAAAATTAAGATTCTAACCTCACAAATAAAATATTCCTCTAATTTTCGTAATTTGAGAATAAATAATGTAATTCTTATAAACAAAAAATACTTCCATACTTCCTTTGTACAATACATAAACTAATTAAAACAAAAATAATCTCTTGCAATTCAAATTAACTTTTGTACACACAAATTTATAACATGCAAAAATACAAATTTACAATAATTTACATTATAGGGTCGCAAACTTGCCCAGGACATCCCAAATCATCGTCTACACCGAACATCGACGTCCCCATAACTATTCCCTAAGGAATATCCACCAACATATTACTTTAAATCCAAATAAGGCACTACGTAGCACATTCCGAAGATCGTAAACTGCCTTTCATAGTAATAAGGTATACATTTATCATATTTAATCATAATTACCTTTCAAATTGCACACTTTACATAAATATGGATTTCTCCATCAAAAATAGTATCCTTTTAAATATATAAGTGTTATGAAGCAAAAATCACATCATATTAGTATAGTCTAGAATAATTACATAATTTAGGGTAAATAACATGGCAATATATATATATATATATATATATATATATACGTCCTTCTATGCAAGTCAGACCAGTAGATATTCCATACAATCCCGAACCTCCCGCTTCTTACGTAGATAGAGAAATAATTTCAGCATATTAAGTCTTTATAATAGTCTTCTAAATTAAATAAGCTATTTTCGACATACATATATATATACATATATATATATATATATATATAAAACACATAAGTTTTATATTTAATAGAAATAAATAATTTTAAAATCGAGTCTAACTTCTTAGCTAGTAGGTTAAGTGATGGAATCTGAAGTAACGTGAAAACAACTTTAAAATAAGTGAATAAGATCTTCACATAAGTGACGGGGTGATTAGTATGAATGACCTTGAAATAAGCGGTGCGGTGAATAGTAGGTATGGTGAGCTTATCCTCGAATATATGATGGTGGAGTAGCCTCCGTAGGCTCTAAAACTCCATCTTTCCTTACTTTGTCATACTAGCATACCACTTATAATTTTATTTACATTAATAATTGAGAGTCAGTGTTGGTTTAGCCTGTGTCCAGGAGCACCACAGGGATATGGTAAATCTTTTTTTTTTGCGAAACATTTTGCAGGACCGCATCTTAATGGCATTATTGATTTTAATCCGGCTCTGATGAGAGCCCATTGTTAAACTATTTACAGCCCCTACTGCGATCCTGCAGTTAAATGCTAATCAAAGGCCAACATTTCTGGTTGCTAACTATTTAGGATAACCCTTCCTCAAGTATCATTGGCGGATATGTGTTTCCGGTAACTATTACCAAGATACCAAGGCTAAGTAATCTGTGCAAGTTAAGAAGTGAACAGGTTTTGAATAAAAAATCTTATGGTTATGATATACACGATATTTTATTAAGAAATTTAGTTTGTTACGGCTAGATCAAACCCCTGTATAGACCAAAATAATAAACGTTATAGAGTGAGATCTCCTATTACTTTATTTATATTTTTATTATTAAAGTCACTATTAAAAAACATATCGTTGAGACATCCGGTATGTGGAAATGTAAAAAGGCAAAATTTAATTAATGGAAAATTAATTCAATAAGCTGTGCTACCTCAACAGTTTCAAAATACTGGGAACCCAATAAATATAACCAAAACATTATTGATACAACAGTATTAAATACCAATCGACGTCGGACAGCCATAAAGCCTAGTTAAATATTTGAAAATTTGTTGACTTGTCAAATAACATATTTCGTTATTATAACCGAGCTATTGTACATTCAACATAAATTTGAATTTACATTAACGTATAGACAGCCTGCCGAGTAGACAACGGCAGTTAACGGCCTTGTTCGACTCAACTGATCGGAATTACTCCACGAATAGTCAGTAAATAGATTTATGAAAAATTTATGTTTTTGGGACGATTTGCAGTAAACTAGCAACCCGTAATTAATTTACAAGCACAATGTGAGGGAAATATTTCCGTGTTTTATCACATATAATGATTTACTATTGTGTGCTGCTCTGTTTCATTGAAAACTCGACTTATTATTTGTAATTTTATTTTTATAATTTTAGTTACGGATATTTCAAATTTAATACTGTTTATCTGAAAACTGAATATGTTAAATTATTGAGAAAGTATTCCAAACAGGAATACATAGGGACATATAATAAACCAAGAAAGCCTAAAGTATGGTTGCAATCTTGCTTGATAATACTAACTGCAATAGGAAATATACAAAATATAAACCTTTAGTATCAGCCCATTTCAAAATATTTCTATGTAGGACTGTAATACACGCGTATACTAAATATGCACAGTTTTTTGAAACACGTTAATTATAATCTGTCAGTTTTGTAGGGATACGATATATCGATATGCGAATAAAAGCTTTAATTCATATAAAACGAGGGTCGCTTTAAATGGAATTAATGGATCCAAATTAATTTTTGTTGAACGCTTCAAATCTGGGTTGATTAAATAAATTCTCTCGCTAAAAACGTTATAAATAAATTGCCCCGAATAAATAATTGAATATGAATATGTGCAGATCGAACACGGATGTTCTGGGAAAAACATATATGTAGTTGGAACAAACTAAAACATCATTTTCCGCTACGGTATTGTTCACTGCATTGTTAGCAAAGTATTATATTTATACAATTTGTATAAATTTGCATTCATAAATACATATTGTATGTCCTTATTGTGACTATGAATTTTTAATAATATTGAAATTAGTTCGCTTTTCTACATATACACAAATATGTATAATAAAAATAAAAATAAATATTAATTATTGATTTTCGGTCTCACTTGAAACTACTTGGCAAATATTTAAAATTTATAAGCTACACCTACTTTTACATTATAATTATTAATAAAACTTTCTAGGCATAGAAAAATTTGAAGTAAGCTTCGAGAATTGGTCGCCAAGTCAAAGAAAATAGAGGAAGGGTTATAGCCTATAATCCTTAAAGGGTAAGTTATAGCCTATAATCCTTAAAGGGTAAAGGCAATTTTAGTATAACCGCTATAGTATAATTGCAAAAATCTTAAAACTTACCACAATTATCAACTCTTTTAGAGACACATTTCTCAATCTACCACGTAATCAATCAACTCGCAGAATAAGCGGTTAATACGAAAACAGTATCAGCTGATAGACAATTAACAGAAAATTTAACGTATCAAGGTATTACATATTTATCAATTTTTAGGAAGATTTGGCAATTTCTAAAAAATCCTTTAATCGGTAGGTAAAAAACAAAAACATTAAAAATCTATTTTAGCAATTGCCAATCTATTCTCAGTGACATGGAAATAGTAACACCAAGAAGCGGTAGGAATTTTTTGATCAAACTTGGCAGAAACGTTTAACTACTAAAAGGTAGCAATTGATTAAAATTCTAAAGAAAAAGAACAAAATATAAACATAATTTCTATTAATAATGGTTTGCCCTCGCCCCCTGCTGGTTACACACTCCCCCACTCTTCGCGGCATCGATTCTAGCAAATGGTAGAATTCTTCTTGAGGTATTGTGTCCCAAGCAACCTGTAATTCGTACTCTAGCGCTTGCAGCGTCTCCGGAGGATGCAGCAAGTTCCTCAGTCTTCTCCTCATAATGTCCCAAACATGCTCGATGGGGGATAGATCGGGAGATAGAGGTGGTCATGGCAAGAGATTGACATTATCCTCTGCAAATCGGTCCATAGAACGTCTTGCAATATGGGGATGGGCATTATCCTGCTGGAAAACTGGGTCTACCAACTGCAAAATGCAATCCACATATCGCTGGGCGTTCATATAGCCTCGAATGAATAACAAACGGGACCTACTTCCATAAGCTATAGCACACCATACCATAATCCCCCCAGTTTGGTGCACATACCTCGCAACAGAAAATTCAACATTGCGACGTTCCCCACGTGTTCGTCTGACCCTCATACGGCTATCATGCATCCCCAAACAGAATCGGGATTCTACACTGAACACCACCCTATGCCACTCTAGGTTGTAACGAAGTTCCCGGCCAGAACGCGTTTTTAAATTTATTTAGAAACTTTCCGCGTTATTGTTTCACCGGAAAGGCGCTTGTGGTGCTAGTAGTCGCAAACCGATAAGCCATCCCACTCCCTACCGGCCCGACACGACGCCAAAACGAGTGAGAACAGCCGGACCAGCAGTATAAAAGTACTTTTCGAGGAAAATTCATTAACTTTTGAGTCGAGGTCCAGAGAAAGAAGTCCAGCCCAGAAACCAGTCCTGAAACCAGATCTGTTAAGTCGAAGTACGGAGAGGAAGTCCAGCTCCAACGAGTCTAAAAGCCAGTCCAGTAACCTGCACTTATTAACCGAATGCTTTAACTAAACCCAGTTCACTGCATACCTATATATCCTAGAAATCCAGTCAACACTGAATTAGCCTGGGGCGACCCGCGCTTTGACAGTGGAATCCAGTAATTGCTTTCCGTTCGACACTGACTTAACCTGGGACGCCCGGCGTTTTGGACAGTGTATCCCTTAATTGATTTCCGTTCAACACTGCGTTAGCCTGGGGGAACCCGCGCTTCCGTTTAGTGCTCGCTTTAAGAATTCTAAACAACTACACAATTCCTGCGAAAACACGAACATTCCACCACGCCGCGACCGACCGGTGAAAATCACTGCAACACCGATAGAATTCGAATGACTTATTTTATTCTAGTTATAGGTAACCGGAACGAATCGCATACATTGCTAGGTCACCGAAAACACGAGTCCAAGGAAGCTGCTAGAATCCAGTGGCTTCGAGTAACCCGTTGACTTGCATTGTAATAATAAAAATTTATTAGTTGTTAATAGCTGTGGCATCCAAAACGAGCGAGTGAGCAGCCAGCTGTCAGTGCCACGACTGCATCGCGCCGTTCTCCACTTGACCCGCGCGGCCCGCATCCAGACTATCTGCATTCCAGGACCGAACCAAGGCAGCTTTGATTTTCGTTTTAAAACACCGTGTCGATTAAATTATTGTCAATATTTGTTCAGCGTCCAGTATTTTAGTTTTATTATTGTACATATATTTACATCCAGTATTTTAATTTAAGGTAGAATTGTAAATAGATAGGAATAAAACTGTTGACCCGATAAATAATTTTTATTTCCAGTGAGCCCTGGCTCTAAGTTTACCCGGCACCAGGTCGGGACCATTACAAGGTTCCAGTGCAGTCGCAACCTACACCACTCAAAACGTTGCTGTCGGTGTTGAACCATTAGTGGTAATTCAAGATGTGACCGATAGGATTGCAAGCTGAAAGCTCTGATTCTGCGGTAAACGGTTCGAAGGGTTACAGGACGACCTTCGTTAGCTAACCATTGATCGGCAATTGATGTGGTACTGGAGAATCGGTCTCTTGTTGCCATAAGTGAACGAAAACCCACCTTTGCGCAAACCAACAATACGACCAGAATACTCTGTCGAATTCGCTTAATTAGCGATAATTTGCACGTTGGCGCATCTAGGCATGATTACACTCTCAAACCAACCGATCAAAAGGGAAAACAATAAAGAACTGAACAAAATCTCGCAAAACATACACCTGACAAAATTGAAAAAACTGAAAGAACTGTCAGATAAGCCATTATCACTTGATCCATATGAATGGAATTTTAAACAATTGCTACCTTTTTTTTTATTAGGCTTTTGCCTGTTCAACAATTTACACTGTTATTCAAGACAATGATGACAGTTTGTACATAATATACTAAATGACACGAGCGGTAAGTATACCGCAAGGAAGTTTTAATTGTTAATTAGTTGTGTTTCACTATGACAGCACTGGATGTGTTGAAAACGATAACTTAATTGTTATCGCTGTTGTCACTGGGGAATATGTTTTGTGCTAGTTTGTTGAGCGGTAAGTAGCACTAGGTATGTTGAAACACTTAATCGTTGTCACTGTTGTCTCTAAGGAATATATCTTGTGAAAGCTTACGTTTTAGTCGTACGTGGATACCTCGCTGACCTAGTGTGTAGTAGGCTGCCCCGCTCCAGTTGATGAGTTTGGCGTGGAATTTTTTAACAAGGTTCTCTATATGTTGTTCAATTGTGGGTATATCCAATTCGTGGTGTAGTTGTTGGTTGTTGATGAACCAGGGAGCGTTGACCGCGATTCTTAGAATTTTGTTCTGGAGTGCTTGGATTCTGCGGTGATTTGTTGTAGATGTGTTGCCCCAAACGACGCACCCATAGAGGACCAATGGACGTATAAGTGATTTGTTGAGGGTAGTAGTACATTGAGTAATCAGGTTGGACTTGCGGTTTATAAGTGGGTGTAATTGGATTAGTTTCCTGTGTCCTTCGTTTAGTTTTTTGAGGACATGATATTTCCAGGTGAGTTTGGTGTCAAAATATATGCCTAGGTATTTAACAGGCTCATCGTAAGCATTCCACTTAATAATGTGGCTGTTGATGGAAATTTCTGGCCCGTTACTAATTCGTCTTAAAGGAAAGATTTTTGTGACACATTTATGATAGTTGATAGATTGATTCCATTTCTTGAACCATTTGCAAAGTATGGTGGTGGCATCTTGAAGATTTAAGATGGCCACTGATAGGCTTTCATCTTTAGTTAATATGACTGTGTCATCTGCGTACATTGCTAGGTCAGCATTGGTGACAGGGAAGTCACTCATAAAGATGTTGAAGAGGATTGGGCCAAGGATGCTGCCTTGTGGGACCCCGGCATGTATGTTTTTGATGGAGGATAGGGATGTGCGAATTTTGACTGTAAAGGTGCGATTGTTAAGGAAGGAATATAATATGGATTTGATATAGTCGGGTATTTGTAGGAGTAAGATTTTGTATTTCACAAAAAAGTAGTGTCGATCGACAGGAAAGTATGTCAGTTGGTAGACGAACGTTACTTGAACAAGGAATCGACACAAAATACTATGAATTGACAGAAAAAATAGTAACATTTTGAAATTTATACACCGAAAAAGAAAACAATATAAAAAAAATGTGAATTGATAGAACAATTAGAAGAAAAACCTAACAGTCTACAGACACATTTGTCCATCTATAGAAAAATGTGTCCATTTACAGAAAAAAGGCTTCAATTGATAGAAATATTCAGAAAAAAGATTTTCAATTGATCTAAAGGTCTGTAATTTCACGGAAAAGTCTTATCAATCCACTGAAAAGTTTATCTGTCAGTTGGAAGAGCTAATACACCGAAAAAACTGCCAATCGAAAAAAAAAATTTAATTGCTGAAAGAGTGAAAAGAAAAAGCTAACAGTCTGCAGGAACATTTGTCAATGTATAGAAAAATTAGTCAATTTCCAGAAAAAGTTGATAGAAATACCAACAGAAGAAATTGACTTAACGATCTGTTTTCACAAAAAAGTATTGTCAATCGACAGAATAGTCAACCAGTTAGTTGGAAGACGAATGTTACTTAAAAAAACAAACAATCACAACAAAATACTACGACTATTATATTATTTTCCCTGCCCATCCTAGGTCCTTGGCCGTTTACATAAGCGCTGAAATCAAACTGCAGCCCATATAAAAGACATTACGTATAATATAAGGAATAAATTGATTATAGTCTTGCTGTTGTTCTGGTTTAAAAAAAATAGATAAATCTCGACATTAGGGTTGTATGCATTATATTCTTAAACGATGGTAATTTGTAATAGGGTGCAAAAATTTCAAACAATTAAGTCCACATATACCATAAATATGTATGGCGGTAGCTCAGTTGGTAGAGCGCTCGCTTTCTGAGTAAGACGTCGATTCTGGTTTGGGTTCGAAACATAAGCATTACTATGCAGATTTATAAAAATCTTGTCTGCAACCCACCATACACAATTTTCCAATTCAACTTGCAACTGTGGGATCTTAATGCTAAAAACCTTCTCTAGAATTTCTGTCGTTCGGATTTGACGTTAAACTGTAGGTTTCTCCTCAGCGCTAAGGTAGAAACACGGGGGTTTCTACCTTAGCGCTGAGGAGAAACACGTGGCAGAGAAGCGGCCGATGTCCAGCAGTGGGACAAAGAGGCTGTCAATGATGATGGTATCATAAACGTAGGTTGATTTGACCATATTGCTGCTCTACTTTTCATTCTATTTTAATCTTGAATATGTTGTCTACTAGCTATTAAGGTAGCTACGGTGACGGTAGAACACGGTAATGTTAGCCTATTTTGAGCCACCTTAGTAGTATCTTAACGATAACGATTTGTTTGTTGATAAAACCACTAACAGAAAAAATTGTTAAATCAATAATTATAATTTTGGTATCAATTGTCTCTATTATCCCACCGAAAAATGAAATAAAAATCATATGCTGTAAAGAAATTTTTAATTATTTTATATCAATTTTTAAACCTAAAATCATTTTAATTCACCCAGCAAAGCATGTTTTAATATGTCCTATGCAAAGTGCAGTTATTCTGCTTGGAACACACGCGGTAAAATTTAAATATGCCTGATAAATAAACATCAGCAAAGTGCAGCTTTCGTAACTCTGCATATTAATATACAGTGGTGGGTGTGATTGGCATCCATTTGGCCGTCTGCAGTGATTTATACAATCCCCCCTTTAATTTAAGCAAAAAGAAGAAATATAGGAGGCCAACCGTCTAATTTGAAATCGTTTACGTAAAAGTATCATAAAAGTTGCTGAATTAGAATCGATTTAAATAAATATAACCTACGTTCGAGTTAGCGTCATTATTTTCGATACTGCTTAGGAAATTATAACGGCAGAAACACGGATTCGTGCGGAAAATGTGTAAGCAAGAGCTATAACCGTAGTATTGCGTATATATCACAAATTAAACTTGATTTCATGTGATAACGCTTTTATAGCTGCATACAAATTATAAATTAATACACTCTTGTTATAGTTCCTAAAGTCCAATTTAAAATAACTCTTTTATGTGTTACACGCAGGTTATACCGATGATTGTACATTTCTTTTATTACTTTTTCAAATTGTTACATAAAACGTTACATCAACTGCAATTACTGTTATGGTACTAACGAGAGTTGCATTTATAG
Organism: Limonius californicus; assembly: GCA_014611495.1. Taxonomy (NCBI): domain Eukaryota; kingdom Metazoa; phylum Arthropoda; class Insecta; order Coleoptera; family Elateridae; genus Limonius; species Limonius californicus. The sequence continues at coordinate 422 of JABXWE010024398.1, read as the reverse complement.
GCTCAAAAATAGAGCACTAAACACGCTTTCCTACTCGCTGTTAAATTTATGCATTTATATACTGCAACTCTCAGAAATCATAATGGCAACACCAAATTCTTCCATAACGTTTTAATATTTATATATAGTGTGTCTCACTGTAGACGGCACCACCCCAGTATTTTGTTTATATATTATCGATTCAAAAAATTTCTTTTTTCTGATTATACCTCTCACTAAACTGTAATTTTAGGGTATGTTACTTTCCGTTCACGGTGAAATGCTAGCCTACTACGATTAAAAATAAACAGCAGAATTGAAGAAGTCGTATTAGGGATTTTTTTACAACAAAATTTTGTTAATAAAAGTTGTTCAGAATCGTTCAAATAAGCTAAATCCAAATCCAAAAATTCAATTTTCAATATTTTTTGTTTGTAATGGAA
>JABXWE010024397.1:0-21207 GCA_014611495.1 Limonius californicus | reverse complement strand
ATGGATTTGGATAATGGTTAGACTAGTGTTGTTTTTCTCAGTGCCGTCTCTGGACGGGAGGATTGTGATGGGCAATCAAGGGATTCCTTCTAATTAGGAGGGTTTCTTGTTGTGCGTTTGGATTTTCCCGCCCAGTGATGGTTTCTGTTTTACCTTAGGTTGGTAGTTGTTGGTGACCTGTTTGTCATTGGCGCGTTTATAAACTAGTTTGTTATCACCACAAGAATTTGTACATGTGCAAATTGTATTTTAATATGTTGTTTGTAATTATTTATTAAATTATATTTTAACTCGGGACTGCAGTAATGTACACGCAGGTTTTACTATAATGTTCAGTAATTTGTAAATTAGTTATTCATGTGCTGCAAGTTTGTTTTAATAACCTCCCAGTTTGTAAGTATTACGTAGATCATACTGTCTTATTGAGGTTATCCTCGGCTTCTCATTTTGTTACAGTTTGCTCTGATGATGGAATAAAGTTTTTTCCGAAAGCTTAGCTAAATAAACAAAGGGTGGTTTAATTTCTTTGCCCTTGGTCGATTACCCCAACAACTTACATCTTAAAATATATATATATATATATATATACATATACATACATGTATAGTTTTTTGCATTTTATTCGGGAAAATTATTAAAAATTACTCCAGGTATGTTTCATGCCTTAAAAGATTTGAACATGTTTATAAAAATAATTTTTTGCGTGAACATAGGTTTGCGAAAAATAAAACGCATTCGAATTTTCGAGGTGCCACAACTCGCTCTTAAAGTCAATGAGAGTTATAGAATCATTAATCCCTGCTTAATTTTTGCGACTTCCAATATTTGCTGATACTTGTTATTGTTTAGTATTATGACGGGGTTGATTTTTTGGAATCTACTATTTGTATGTTAAACAGTTTTAAGGCGTTGATACCTTTACTATGATACATCTGCTAGCTACTTATTTAAACGGTTGAGATGAGATTGTTAAAATAGGTGGTTTTCAATTTAATTCCAAATAACATTCCTTAACTTGCTGTTAATTACTTCCCAGATTGTTATAATTTAATTAATAAACAAATAAGATGTAGTATAGTGTGCGTTAGTATTACAGATTGAAAGACTTTATCGCCATATGGATTTACTGCTTGGGGTTGATTTTCCAATCAATCTGTTTGTGTTGCCTTGACTTACGTCAAGGCAACATAAACAACAGGCGCACTTTACATAATAAATGTAAAAATAGTATCACATAGCGGCCTCGATTAAGGCATTTTGTTATTCTATTATTGCATTCGAATAAACAAGTTACAAGTAAATAAATACAAAAATATTTTATGTTATAATCAAAAACGTTGAAAAGCAAGGTCAAATCTATCTAACTTTGAGTTGGTGATAGTTGCAAGACTAATATAGGTCAAGGCTACAATTTGATAATGTGATAGTTATATAACTTTTTCAACTTTGTTTTTAGGACATAAAACAAAAATGTTAATTCGTCTCTTTTCAAGTGCAATAAAAATGTGTGTTACAATAACAAAATGTGTTACAAGGGAAACGCTTACCGCTTAGTGAGTTTTGGATAATAAAATGTTAAAACCGTATGGTAAAATTAAACTAAATATTTTAGCAATTTAAGAAGTTGCTTGGGAAAACCATAAAGAATGGCACCGAAGATGCGGGTAACAACCCCAGTTGTAAGAAACCCCGTATATGTATATATATTATATGTAATAATTTTCTTACCTTGTACACATTGGCAGTGAATTGATTGTAACCAGTAGAAAAATCCTTCAAGACTTGAGACTGTTCTGCTTGTGTTGCCACAACGCTTAAAGCGACCAATAATAAAATTTTCATTGTGATCTAGAAACAATTAAGCTTATTAAATGTTTTAATGAAATATTTGTATTTTAATTATTGTAAGTTTAATAACTGTAGTTATTCCACTTTGTACTAAACGGAATATTGAAATAAAATTTTAATTACGAAAAAGATAATTATTACTTACGATTAAATCTTGGCTCGGCTTCTGAGTGTTGTTTGTCACGACAGAAACTGAATGCTGCTGAGCAGACTCGAGTCTGATGCTTTATATTTCGGAGTTTGATATTAAGGGGTTATCCGTTAATTATGTAACAATACTCAAGCACACTATTTTGTTTTCCTAACTTATTATTTCCATAAAATTACGTCACTAAACCTTACAGAGACTTTACTTGGAAAGATATGTTGCAATTTTAAACTTTTTGTTTGTCAAATATTTATTGTTAAATACCGATTATTTCGAGTGTTTTAATCTTCGTATTTTACCCCTGATATTAACAGTTTTTGAGTTTTTGATGTTCGGGTAAGTTTGGAAATACCGTGGTGGAGTCGAATTATTTGGCGTATTGGGTTTTTTGAGTTTACTTGAAAAATGCGTTGCTAGAGCATTAATATCAAATATTAATTAGAAATATGTCATATAGGTCATCTCGAGTTTTCGATTCGCCAACAGGGAAACGGGAAGATATCATATATATTGTTTCTGGCTAATCTAAGAGAAAACTGTGAAGTTACCGCACGTACATGTTCTATGTTGAGAACTTTTAAATTAACAACGCATATGTATTCCTCTCTCTTGTTGGACATGCGTCTCATTAGTAAAGCCAACATGCATTTAAATAACCGTTTGAACAAATTAAGAAGATGGTTCAAAAGCATACTTACTTATATTATTTCTCAACTTATACTGTTTGCAACTTGAAACCTGTATAAATCGTATCGTTTAAGCGTGGAATTCCGTTTAAACGGAAATTATTTATCTAGAAAATATCCGTACCAGTCGAAATGGAAATAATATGTATTCTGAAAAATTGACAGCTTTATTAAACGGAAAACATTAAAAAAATATAGAGCTAAAGTATTTCCCGGAATTTTATGATATGGGCAAAATTTGACTAGACGCACTTTACCTCGAATGTGGAATATAATGCAATTTTTTCTATTAAGAATACAATAATATCTAAAAACCAAATCATCGAATGATTATTTATTTTTTTCTGCGATTTAGCTCAAATTAAATGTAGTTTGATCTACCTGCTGTATAATGCAAGTTTAATGCCAACGTCAATAGGTTAAATGTTATGGATGCAGCTGCATATTGCTTCTATATCTGTCTATTTAATCTATCTCGTTCAGTCAATAATTAGCTTTATGTTTCCTCTAAACTGCTTTTATTTCAGGTATCATAACAACTTGTTTTGTTTAATAATATTAGATATTGTGCTCGCACCGTTAATTTTTTCTCAGACTCTGGTATTTCTTTCTTTTTTGCAATCTAAAGATTTCGCAGCTTCTACTCCAGGAGCTTATTACCAGGGCGTTGAATCTTTTATATAATTCCCGGTTAACTCTCTATGCTTCGGCTCCGTAGATAGGGATGCTCTTTATAGCTTTTTATAATTTAGAATTTGCATTTTTTTATTATATCATATCACACTACTCAAAAGAAAAAATCGTCCTTTTTTCAAAGTAACTTTTCATTTAGTTTCAGTTTAGGAACCTTACTCAAACTAGGTGTATGTGAACACACATCCTTTATCTTTAACAATTTGTACATAATACAAAATATCATATCCCTTGTGCTTATGTCAAATAAGTTAGATATCTTCTTCTTCTTCTTCTTTAGGTACCATCTTTATTTAATGAAGGTTGGCAACAATTGTGGCGAATTCTTCTCGGTCTTGTGCTGTTCTGATTAATGTGTGCGTGTTTAGGCCGGTTCAGTCTCGTATGTTCTTCAGCCATGAACATTTTTTTCAACCTGGACCGTATCTTTCTTCTATTTTCCCTTTCATCATTAGTTTTAGTAATTGGTTTTTGTGGTTTCTTGTGATGTGACCGAGGTAGGAGGTTTTCCTTTTTTAAATCGTATTCAGTAATTCTCTGTCCCTGTTCATGCGTCTGAGTATTTCATTGTTTGTAATGTGTTCAACCCTTGATATTCTATGCATTCTTCGGAACACCCACATCTCGAATGCTTCTAGCTGGTTCATCGCTTTTTTGCTTAGTGCCCAAGTCTCCACTCCGTAGAGCAATATTGAATAGACATATGATTTCACAAATCTGTATCTTACATCTAGGATGAGGCTTTTATTACAAAGCAGATTTCTCATTTTCAGGAAGATCGTTCTGACTGTCTCCATTCTTGTTCGTATTTCCAGTTCTGGGTCTAGATCCTCGGTTATCCAGCAGTCAAAGTATTTAAATTTGTCGACTTGTTCTATAGGTTCATTATATATATTTACGTTGACTCGAATGTTTGATATTCTGCTAACCACCATTGTTTTGGTTTTCGTTGTATTAATTTTAAGTCCGACAGTATCTCCTTCGGTTGTGATATGGTGCTTTAAACATTGTAGGTTTTCAGGGCTGTCTGCAATTATTACGGGATCATCCGCATACCTTAAGCTGTTGAGTAATCTTCCGTTGACTTTCATTCAGAGTTTTCAAGTGATTTTTGGAATACTTCTTTCGAGTATATAGGTTGAACAGAAGTGGTGAAGGAAGACATCCCCGAGGAACTCCTCTTTTAATAGGCACTTCGGTTGTAATTGAGTTCTCTAGTCTTATTGCTGCTATTTGTTGTTCGTATATGTTTTTAATGACTGTGGTGTCTTGTTTATCCAAGCCTCTATTCTATAGTATATTTACTAATTCTTCGCGTTTTATGCAGTCAAATGCTTTGACGTAGTCGATGAAACAGAGATATAACTCCTTCCTTTGATCTCTGCATTTTTGAAGTAAAACTTATAATTCAAATAAAGCCTCTCGAGTGCCAAGGCCATTCCGGAAACCAAGCAGTTTTTCGCTTAGGTCTTCGGCGCTTCTTTTTCGTATTCTGTTGTGTATTATTTAAAAAAATAGTTTTAGCACATGGCTCATTAAGCTGATTAGTCGGAACTGTCCGCATTAAGTTTCTTTGGTACAGGGATGAACGTTGATTGTAGCCAGTCATGTGGTATATTTCCTGTTTCATATATTTTGTTGAACAGATTTACCATTATGTTTATATTTACTTCATTTATCGGTTTTAGATAGCTTAAGTTATGAAAAAAACTCCACCTGCAGCACCGATGAGTGGATTGAGTAGCTCAAAGGTGTTGTTGCCGGTCCCAAGCCCGGATAAAGGAGGAGGGACATCTACAAACCAGGCTAACAACCTACTTGTAGAAGTAACATAATACTGCTCACAGAACCGGTAAATTTTCTCGGAATTGGACGGATACATCGATGACTACACATGCAAGGACAAGGAGATCGAGGTGGAAGAAGAAAAATGTAATACGAGTTGCAACCTGGAACACAAGATCATTCAATAATAAAGACAAGGAAATTGTGAAAGATATGCAAGATAACAAGATAGATATATGTGCCTTTCAGAAAACTAAGAAGAAGGGAAAAGGACCGAAACAATACGACAAATATTTACTGATCTACAGTAGAGTAGACAAAGAAATTAGAGCGAAAGAAAGAGTCGCTATAATGATACATGAAAAATACAAGCAACATACAGAAGAATGTAGTTACATATCGAAGAGGACATTAGCCATTAAAATAAACATTCAACGCAGTAAACTGAACGTAATAGCTGCCTATGGACCTAAAGATTATAAACCAAAAAATGAGAGACAAAATTTCTATGAGGAACTCCAACAAACCCTGGATACCATACCTAAAGAAGAGTTCATAGTAATGCTAGGAGATTTGAACGCACGTGTGGGCAATGCAGTGGTGCCAGGCGTTAAACAACGTTTACGTAGAATTAATGATCGCTTTTTGTGCACCCAACGAATTAAGAATTAATAACACCTTCTAAAATCACAAAGAGCAATCCAAAACACCAGGGGACAAAAATCAACAATCGACTACATTGTAACAAACCGAAAATTACACCTACGACAAATATTACACGTTAAAACACTAAACTCTGCAAATGTAGGTAGTGACTGCAGTCTTCTACTAGGAAAATTAAATATACAATTAAATACAAAGCATAAACAACAACCAATGGATAAAAAAGAGAAGTTAAATATTGAACCCTTATGGAATTAATCTACTAAAGAACTGTATCAGAAAAGATTAGAGGTTAAACTGAAAGAGAATGCAGATGCTACAGATGCTAGAAATGAAGGCATCGAATTGAGGCAAAAACTTAAGAACAGTTTGAGAGAGGCAGCGCAGGAAGCACTGGGTACGAGAATTGTAAACAAAAGCAATAAAAACACAAATAAAACACCATGGTTCTGCAAAGAGGTTAAAGAAAAGTGCCAGTTGAAGAAGAAGGCATATCTCAAATGCAGATCTGTCCGAACAGCAGAGGCGTACGAGGAATACAAGATAATTCGAAACGAAGTCGCCGCATGTGTGAAACGAATTAAAGATGAATATTGGGAAAGATTCTCAAACCGATTAGAAGGAGATTTTTACGGCCTGCAGAAACAAATATGGCGAATGATAAGAATACAACGCAAAGAGGGTAATGAATTTATAGAAAGTACCGAAATAAAAGGGGAAAGCTGGATTAATTACCTAACAGACCTGTTCAAAGAAAACATCGATGAAATAGAACTGAACACACCAGAGATAGTTGTTAACGATGATGTACCTATACAGAAGTTGATGTAGAGAACGCATTAAGAACGTTGAAAAACAGAAAATCTCCAGGTCATGACGGAATTCCAAATGAGTTACTAAAATACGGAGGCCACACTCTTACAGAACATCTCACAAAATTAATCCAAAAAATCATAACCCATCATAGAATACCCGAATGTTGGAGAACAAGCACTACCATACTACTGTTTAAGAAAGGGGACAAGAAAGAACCAAACAACTACCGAGGAATGAATCTCCTTGATACAATGTTAAAATTAACCACAAAAATTATATGTAACAATTCAGTGATATCCATATCCGACGAACAACAAGGTTTTCGAACAGGAAGATCTTCTATAGATGCAGTGTTCGTGTTAAGACAAATTGTAGAGAAATCGCTGGAATACAACAAACCAGCGTGCATATGCTTTATTGATCTGCAAAAAGCATGCGACCGAGTACAACTTAAGGATATTATATTCCTGCTGTAGAATAGACGAATTCCTATGAGTCTCATTAAAACGATAGAAAACATATAGGTACACAAGAAATAAAATCCAAGCTAAAATCCAAGGCAAACTCTCAGAACCAATCCCTGTGGAATAAGGCATTAGGCAAGGGGACTCTCTAAGCCCTTTACTTTTTAACATCGTTATGAACGAAATTATAAGAAAAGTACGTAATGGAGAAAGATATAAAATGGAAAACCAGCAAATCAAAATACTCTGCTACGCCGATGATGCCGTGCTAATCGCAGAATCCGAAGATGCTCTTCAGAGACAATTCCATCAGTTTAATATAACAGCGAAAAAATACAACATGATTATTTAGTCACAAAAAACAAAATGTATGACAACATCGCGCGAACCACTTAGATGCAAACTTGCTATTGACGATGCAATTATACAGCAAGAAATGAAGTTCACATATCTGGGAATTGAAATATCTAGCAGCGGAGATGTAGCAGCTGAAGTGAGACGGCAAACAATTACAGCAAGCCGAATAGCAGGATATTTAAACGACTCAATCTGGAGGAACAAACACAACGGTATAGCAGTCAAGTCCAGAATTTATAAGGCCTTATCAACCAATAGTGACGTGCACCGCGTAAACTAGTCCTGACATCGCAGAAACGAAACAACTTATGGAATCGGCTGAAATGAAAGTTGCTCGTAAAATCGCCGTCAAAACTCTGTTAGATAGAGAAAGAAGCGAGAATATTAGGCAGACCTGCAATATAGAAAACATCAACGAGTGGGTGCTAAATAGGAAAATGGAATGGAACGAGCACATTAATAGGATGACCAACGAACGAGCAGTGAAGATAGCCAGAGACAAATCGCCAAGAGGCCACAGAAATCAAGGTCGGCCACGGGAGAGGTGGAGCGATAACCTGAACGTGACATAAACAGGCAAGAAACCGAAGAAGGAACAGGCGTAAGCCTAATTAGAAGACGGAAGAAGAAGAAGGAAGAAGTTATAAAAAAACAAACTACTGTGCGCATTATTATTACATTCTAGTGTACCTATTTATAATTAGCTGCAAAACTGCATGTTAGCATTATGGGTGAACAGAATCAAGTTGTACTGCAAATGAGAGGTCAACTAACACCAATACAGGTTGTACAAGCGGTAACGTTGCTACAATTGCAGAGGCAACTGCATAAAAGCTCTAGATATGTTACACGGAGACCAGGCTTGTCACTAGACGTCCTGATAGTGGAGGAAATAGAAAAATCTTCTGCAGGTTAGGACCGTCGTACAGCTACAACATGAAACCTAGAGCCACATGTTCGTTAACCTACCCAGTGCATAATTAGTGACTAAACTGTTCGTAATACACTGCACAAAGTTACTCTAAGGTCCAGAAGACCCGTTAAAGTGCCAAATCTGATCAGACACCAACACATAATGCGATTGCAATTCGGTCGAAAATACCTAAACTGGCTACTGAGACATTGGTGGCGTGTAATGTTTACAGACGAGTCTGGGTTCCTTCTCTCAGGTAATGATGGGCGTTTGCTTGTATGGAGAAGATCAGGAGAACACTACCTTTCTAACACAGTGCGTGAAACTATTCCTTTTCGTGGTGGGTCGGTAGTAGTATGACGCCGCATCGCATTAGATACCCGTCTTCGAAATGATATTCTAAATGCATAGTAATACATAAATTGAGTTCTGCATACACATGTTAGTCCCCACGTACAAGATTATGGTAGAGAATTTGTCTACATGCACGTCGCAAACATAGTAATAAATTATCTTCAAGATTAAGACATTTAAACAATGAACTGGCCAGCATGTAGTTTGGATATGAATCTCATACAGCACATCTAGGATATGCTGGGAAGGGGTGTTTGCACTCGTTCAAATTCTCCACAAACCGTTGCTCAGTTGGAGCAAGCTCCGGTGTGGCAGCGTATCCCATGGGATCTCATTGGTAGGCTAATTCGAAGCATACCAAGACGATGTCAAGTAGTAATTCGACCAAGAAGAGCAATGCTTGGTACTGGATTTATGTTTGTAATAAATAGTGAAGAGAAGTCAACTTAAGACATTATATTTTGTTATCAGACATTTCCTGGATTACCTTAGAAAGACATATAGCACTGTCTGAATAAACAATTTATTTACATATAGTCCAAGATCCCTAAATTGAAAATAATTTACGCCACTTTGAACAATAACTACTTTTTTCTTTTGTGTAGTGTAGAATATTAAGGTGTCGTATTGTGTATCTCGCGCTTCAGTGGCGTAGCCTAAGCTTGTCCTTGAGGAGGGATATACAATAATAAAAGAAAACCCGCGGGCTTAGCTCTCAACGAGTAGGTCGAAATTAGCGTTCGCCACCTTCCAAACCACAGCTGATTGCAGGTCTCGTGGAAGGCTGAGAAGCCAGCAGCCTACCGGAATCAGAGTCACCTTTATTGTGCCTCCTCCTGTATATAACGCTTACAAAGTTCATGCACACAATACAATAAAAATACACAGAAATAAAAGATGTGGTGAATATAAAGACAAATGTAGCTCTATTGTTTATAACTGGTGACACATAATACAAAAACAAAGATTACATTCAAAATGGTAATAATTATGGTTTAATACAAGGGTAGTTGGGAACGTTCGAACAAGAAAGGCTTGCCGCCCCTGACTTGCGGCTTTTATTTTACTAACCATGCAGATCTGCGCAGCCAGTGACGTTCGAGTTTACAGAAATTAATTAAACTTTAACCTAAACGAATAATGAAACGCTGGGCAACTGAAAGTTGCCTCAGTTTTAATATTACAAGGGAATTAAATTCTATTTCTTAATTATTAACAAAACACCGATAAACAGGGAAAACAATCACGGTATAGTACATTGGGAAGTTTTACCCTAGTTTTCTCTTCGGTGCGGAGTAGAGAAAGGCACAATTGGGGTGTTCTTAAGTTCTTCGGGAAGCAGACACGCCCCTGAAGATTAGATCACGACGAAGACAACGTTATGACCAGGACTTTCTTTGACAAAAAAAGGAAAAATGGGAACTTCAGAAGCCAAATTCTCCGCCGCTGTACGGAATTATCACTTGCAACTGCTCAAAGGAGACTGTCACGGGGTTGAAAGCTTTTAATCCGACACAAGTCGAGAGAACAATTTCACCGAATTGCCTTTACAAAAAGCTGACACTCTGCTAATATCTTTAATCCGACACAAACCGAAGATTTTTTTGCCTAAGGCAAAAAACGACACGATATATTCGTTTCGCAGAGGAGCGGCCTACGACTACATTTCCAAAAACCACGTGCGTTCACTCCCAGAAGCTAGCGCTCACTTTTGCCTTGCCTTGTTTTGTTATCGGCGCCGAGATGGTATCGAGAAACCGGGTCGAGCAAAGGTGTTAAATCGACTGACGTAAGAACGGAACGTGAACACCCAACCGCTGGAATATTTCATCATATTGCGAAATATGTCGCAAGAATTCTAGAACAAAATTGCCCACGTGGAACTTCAAACCAGTCTGTCAACGACGAATTCCAAGAACTGTTTTCGATCGGCATTAAACAGACTAAACATACATGTTAAGCGTTCGATTAAGTTTCGAAAATGGCCTCCCATAAATTAATCTTTGCAAATAATAAAATAGTAATTGACTTAAGAACGGCAATTAAAATACGACTTTAATTCAAATGAAACGGCAGAATCAAACGAACATAACAATTCTATTAGATTTGGCAGAGCTTATTAGACTCTCCTGGTGTCCCTCCTCCGGTACATTGACTGCAGTTACTGGTAAAGTTCCTGTATCTATTCTAAATCGGATTATAATTCTCTCTAACGTTGATAGTCTATACGCGATGTCCATGTATATTATTGTTCCTCTACTTGCTCTGAAGGAGGCGGCTGCGATAGAATATCCATTTTCAATTAATTCAATTGGCTATATTTGTATCGGCCTCAATCTAAGTTCCTTATTCTGTAGTCCGTACTTGAAAATGCAGCAGAAAGTTATTAGGAGTGCACAGTTTGATTTGGAAGGACATGAACTAATAGTTGACTATACGATCAAATTCTGTCGTTCGTTGCACAAGAGATTTACAATTTTTTTTAGCACGTGCATTTCCATCTGTATCTGCATTTGAGTGTTCTTCATCTTGTACTGATAATTAATTCGGCGCCGAATATGGTAATAGCGCTGGGAATTCTTTTAATATTGCCCATCACTGTAGCAAGTGCCCAAGACTCGCTACAATATCAACTGAACACAGGTTCTAAATTGGCTGTTGATGATCTAATAAAAACTTTTGCTGAGATGAAAGCAAAAGGCACACTTTTTGTTAAATGTTGAAAGTAGTATTTTCAATTATCCATTTGTTTTTTTAATTCTATCACTGTTTGTTTTTTGTTTAGAATACGATGTTATTTGTAAATTTTACTTTCAATTTATATGAAAATAAAATTTTCATATAAATAAGTTGATTACATTTTGATCAGAATAGTTTACCATAATTATAATTGTAACCTTAACAGTAAACGAGCACTACAAAATAGACAGGGAACAGGGGCGGCAAAAATAATTTCGTACCGAGCGGCAAAATGTCTGGAATATGCCCTGCTCACAAGTTACTCATCTCATCTCCCACATTCCTAACAAAATGGTTAATATTAGTCTAATTATTAACTTCCTAACAAGGCGCATATGTTTACTTAACCGGTATGTATTATAATGGAACAATATTTCACGTGAATTTAATATTGTTGAAGATTTGCCGTTGCACTATTGCCAAATAATTTTCACGATCTTAATACATTCGCACACTGCAAGTACAAGAAAGTACAATTTTCCACAGCCTTTCTTGAAAAAAGTTATCAATCATTGTATTGTCTAAAACAAGTTACTAGCAAGTGTTCCAAACATACTAAAGAACTTTTCCTTAACATTTTCAATTTTATAATTCTATATTTTATTCTATTTTTATTATGGTGATACACATTGTATTGTTTTATTAAATTGGGTTAGTTATAGGCGACTATCTGTAAGATCTTGCTGAGAGATTATGCTGATTATTGAGAAATCACAAGAACATTTCTAATTAACTAAGTAGGTCTATATTTCAAGTGAATAAGATAACAACAAAATGAGGTAACTTATATACTGAATGAAATTATATTATACGTACTGAAAAATAATACATAAATATTTTTTAAAATAACTCGGTGAAACCACACACTTATTTAAACTGAAAGCTGTATGTTTGAAGGGAAAACAATTCAATTATGTTATATTTTAAAGCTCTGCATAATTCAAGTATGTTAATTTATATTTTTATGTACTTCTATATTACACTGCATTTGTATTAGTTCATTAAAAATCAGTTATGTAAAGGTTTAAACATTGACCGACTTGATATGGAATGACCCGAATATAAATCATCCCGTTCTTAGTTGATAGTGCCATTTAAGTGATAAATCTCACATGCTAGTAGTTTAAACATTATTGTGAGGAATGCACTGGAAAAAAAAAACATTTGTATAGGTGTTTTATCTAGAATGATATCACATCAACGTGCGAATTCGAACAGGTAACGAAATGGGTCGAAAAAGAATTTGATGAAATATTTTATATACCGTTTTCTGTTGAACTTTGGATTATAATACATACACTATATTTTATAACTACAATTATTATCTGCATAGAAATAATAAATTATAACCGCTTGTAAAAAATTGAACGTAGAAAATTTATCAACAAAACAAAATCGTGTAAAAAACTTAAACACTTACAACATTATTAAACGTTTTGCTGAAATAAAAAGTCGGTTTTAGGGGGGGAGGCACAAGGGCGCTTGCCACTGGCACCTAATGCTAATAGACATTCTCGCACCCTTTATCATTTTAAGGGCCGGTCTCTCAATGTTCCGATAAAGTTCTAGACACGCTAACAATCAAATTTATCCTCCTTGTTACGGTACATATTTGCTATCTTTCTATCGTCCGATAGTCTCTGTCAGAGGTTAGTTGACTTATTCCATAGAATTAAACTTATCGCTTAGTAGAAGCAGCCGATATCGGCAGGATAATGCAGCTACAAGTGTATTCGAGGTGATAGAAATCTTTCAAGCAGATGTAAATAAAGTGTTTATAAAATTAATACTATTTTTCTGGTGTAGTAACTAGTAAATAAATAAATTACACAAATTGATGAAGCGGAAATTGTTAGTCATTTAAATTCAGACTGAAAGCTTATCATTTTAATTTTTGGTATGATTTCAAACTTCCCAAAGATTTACAATAAAGAAAACCAAGAAATTCAAATAAGTTACACTAAATAATACAGTACTATATATTAAGTAGACGAAACTGTTTAAATTTCATAAACCATTGTGTAACACCCATGGGGGTAATTTTGCGATTTTATGCAAAGCTGTTCATTATATTATATTACTGCAGGTGGAATTAGTAGCGTTAGTAAAGCTACCGCCGAAAAAATGATTGTAACGGTTACATATACAATTGCAAATTTTAATCCCATACTTGACTACCAACTATAACAACTATAGTGACGTCCTTCACAGACTCCCGGCGTTAGTAGAATTGTAAGTATCTTTGTTTAACTCACTGCTTCTAAGATAATGCTTTCTTTCCCGCACACCATTGCACAGAACTTGCTACACATTTTTTAGACCTAGTGGTAGTTAACCAGTAAACATTTTACCGATACCTAACCAACAGGACAAGTTGTATTGAAAGACGTAACAACGCTGTCGAGTAGATTTATATCGCCTGACAATTATTGTCAGAGACATTTATCGGAACATGGAAGACCGGCCCTAGGAAATGTTAATATTGTTGACAGTCGCCATAAAATAATTATTACAATAAATTGAATAGAATTGAATCGCCGTAAAGGTTGTAAAATTGTCATTGTGAATTCTGGGAATAAGAAATCCGTTATATATTTTTGCAGTGCTAGACCGCCTCTAGTTCATACCAGTTCTTAGAAACTTACTCTTTTATTTAATAATTTATTTTCGGCTCTTTGGCACAAACTATTGCATTATTTTTTATTACTGCTTATTTGTCATATTTTGTTTACTGAAGTGTTGTACAATCCCCACAAACTAAATAAAATATTTCCTGGAAATCACAGCTTATAGTATTTTTATGACTACGCCTCAGATTTCTAGGTTATGCTAGTAATAACAAATAAATAAGAAGTCACTAAGGCGGCTAAATATTCTAATATCAGCTACAGTCGCTTCTAACTCAAATCTTCTTTTTAAACCTCCATAAATTGGGGAATTTCTAAGTTTTCATTGCATATTTAACGCGGAATTGTTTATTTTTTTAGTGAATATAGTTATGTCAATCAGATAATACGACTTCTAACTACCTTATCACACAGTAACATGTTGTAGTATCTATCTTTCGACCCTCGACCATGCAAATAACACCATTTTTCCACAGAAGGTTTAATCATTTAACTTTCTTATTAGTTATATTTACTAAGTAAGATAACAATGTAATAATAGTGTAACGTCGGAAGAACAGAAACTCAGTTTCGTCTTGACATTATGTTACCGATTACTCACAATTATATTTTATAAAAGATTTAAATAAATCGTTTTTATTTTATTAAGCCAATACTCGTTTAATTTAACTATATTTAATATAATTCATCTACATTTTGACTTGTGTTTGTTCTTATATGGAACATAAATATCTACACAAAACTGCAGCTTAGAAATAAAATATTAATTTGTACATTGTATTGATTTATATGAACGGTATCAGAGTAAAATATTATTAACTGATAATATAATTTGGTAGGCGTATATTAGCAAAACTTCCTCCGGTCCCAGAAGGTGTAGCTCCAACCCTGACTATTGTAAGGCAGAGGCACTGTATGCCACAGAATTGCACAATTAATTTAAAATGAATAATTTCTCTTATTACTGCGGTCCGTTGTTTTCGCAGATATTCGTTGTTGTTTAGTATTTACATTGACCCAAACTTCTCTAATATAAATTGACTGTGTGCTTTTTGTTTCTTTGATTATGCTTGATTTGAGCAGCCATGCACGTATATACTGTAATACGATCGTTTTTTATGGGATCAAAAAGTATATAGGCAGAACTAATAAGAATTGATATGTAGATTGTACACAATTTCAGAAAAGATACTATGCTAATACGTCGATGGACACTTACTGCCATAGCCATAATTATTTTTATTAAAAAAATCGGGAAATCCATAAATAAACCTATTACGTAAAAGTTATTATTGTGAAGGTTTGGTTGGCTTAAACCTATAATTTAGAATAAACAATTATTGTGATAAATTATCTTATTCTTCTCTGCTTATACAAAACAACAAAACGTTTAAAACATAATATCAACAATAACTCAATGATTTATCCTTGAACATAGCGACCAATAAACATGACTCCAGCAGGGCCCTTCAAGTAGTAAATGAACGGATGATCTGCGATAAATTGCTTAGGAGGAAAATGTACGTTAAGTCCTGAGCGAATGAAATTCTGGACAACTGCAAGAAAAAGAAGATATACAATTAATTTAGCACTAACATTTATATAGATAGCGCGTATTGTATCTCTCACTGGTTTACCTGCAAGGTAAATATTGCTTAGATATAGGTAAAATAGTGCACCAAATTCGTATGATGCATTGTATTGCAAATTTTATGTCAAATCTAATATATTTATTTTAATAATTAAGGTGCTGGTTTTATCAGAACTTTACACGATCAACGACGACAACAGGGCAACCAGCTATGGAATATTTATAGTAAATCGTAAATAAAACTGAAACGAATACATACCGACAGTTGCAGCAGCTGCAGTTGTTCCTTTTTCCTCTACTTCGATAAAGACTTTCTGTATAATTTTGCTGATTTTGGTACGCTTTTCAGTTAAGCCACTGAAATCAGCATAGTCCTCAAAGGCATCATCGACTCCCAACTGTGAAAGATTCATGAAAAAAAAATACTATACAACATAGCAACAGTAAAATATTTTAAAAGTTGACCATTCACCATTTGAATCTCGGAAAGAGGGTTATTTTTATAGTTTATAATATTAAAAATACAACACAGTAAGTGTAGTTTTTGAGATTGCATTGGCGAATTGAGACTTTACAAAACACTGTCAAAGCACATAGTACGGTACTTACAGCCTGGAAGATAGGTTTGAATTGAATGGTCGATTCGCTTTTGAATTTAGGAATCACAACCTGAACTTTTTCGACTTGGTATGTTGGGGCAGTGATAACATCAGCTAGGTGAGCTTCCAAAGTGGCCAATCCTTCAATATCGTTGGGTAAAACAAAGGTCATGGTTACTTCATCACCATCGTAGGGTAATTCTACGAATTGAGCTTTCAGTTCACGGTTCTCAAAATATTTGAAATTTTCTGTTACTTCCATCATATCAATTTGCGTGTCCTTTTTGCTGCTAGCGTGGAAAGTTCGCTTCCTGGTATTTTCTGCTTTGAATTGTGTTTTCCATTGACCGTGGAAGTAAATGGCATTGATCAGCACAGCAAATGTATCGTCACTTAAATCACCTGTTTTGATTACATCTTTGATTTTGCCGTGAGTTTGTTCTTCAATCCACTTGTTCATATCAGTGACGGCAGCTTCTTTTTGTAGGAAGTCGATGTTCTGGATATCGGATCTAAAGACACCAACTGCGGTGTCCTTAAAGTTATCGAAAATGTCGTAGCCTTTTTTCAGGTAAATCTTGTTGGCGCTGGTGAGGGTGTATTTGTCATTTCCTTGAAGATGGGGTGCGAGTTCTTTGAAAATCTGTTTAACTTTTTCTCGATCCTCAGGAAGATGTAAAGAGGCGGCGAGTTGTTTGGCTGTGTTACCTCTAGCACTATTAGAGACAAGTGCCAGAATAACATCTACTGATAGAGGACATACCAAGAAGTTACCGGAGTTTGATTTCAGCAGCTCCTGGAAATACAGATATATTACAAAATGATACTGCCACAAGGCTGATCAGAAGATAACAAATATATTCTTGGGCATTGCATAATATAAATAGTTATCTGACGAGATTTCTAATGTGGCAGCAGAAACAAGTTGTTTTCGGAAGAAAGGAATACAAATCAGGGTGATCAGATGATGAACTTATTTACGAAATTACTATCCTATTGAATTTTAAAACTAATAGATATGAAAATTATGTAATTTGAAGGAAGATTCAGCTTTTCGGAATAATAACTTTTAAAAATGATGTTAAAGTTCAGTTCAATTTGCCCTTATTGATAAGTTTTAGACCAACATAACAAAATTGATAACGGGCGTACTGTAATTTTACTTCCTTAATAGAACCACAACCTAAAATGTAATCACGTTTCAAGTGTAACATAAATTTCTTTAACGAATAGTTATTATAAAATGTATAAGATCTCGAATAATCAAGCAAGTGGGTAAAATAGACATAGGCATATTCGGCTTTATGAATTAGAGTATTAGAAATACGTCTCAAATTTTAAATGTCTGTTAAGGATTGATATGTTTCTTACCTTATATATATCAGCTGTAAACTGTGTATAACCAACTGAAAAATCCTTAAGCACTTGAGACTGTTCTGCTTGTGTTGCAGCAATCCCGAAGGCGATTAACAATACGAATTTCATTCTAATCTAAAACAAATTAAAAAATTAATTAAAACTGCTGATTTCATTTATATAAGTAACAGGTTTTTAAATTAACATCTTAATGCTTGTAAGCTTTCTATTTTATATTAAACTCGGAAATGCAAATAAGTTTGGAAACATTTAAAATATTTAAACATTAAGTACTTACTATTGTAACTACAAGTGCTGGTTAGAACAACGAGGAACGAAGTGTTGTTCGACAGAACGAGCTGAGTTGCTTATATTCGGATAAGAAAGCCGATGCTGGGGGGTTATCTGCCTACGTATTTAGTAACATTGAAGACGTAGTTCATACCTCTTAATAAGAATGTGTAGTTCCACAAACTAGCTAGGTCATTAAATATACTACAAATTTTACTAAGAAAGCAGGCAATTTGTACAATTTTAAACATCTCAATTTATATTATTCAATCTCTGTTTTTTTTTTTTAATCTTAACCGTCACCCGTTCCTACCAATAAAAGTTTTCTTAAAATGCAGACAGTTTGGGTTTTTCAAGGTTTTGTGGAAATTGTAACTAGAGTGCAATACCTAATACGTTTAATGTTATTAATTTAGTAGATACGTTACTAGGATTTTTACATGTGGAACTTAATCATAAATTTGTTTTACTGAACCCAAATATGCATTCATAAAGTAATAAGGCAAAACACGAAAACAGAATACCGTCAGTTATTCAAGGTTGTTTTGCATAAATCACTCCTGTTCAACTTTTAATTAAAAAAATAAAAAACAATTAACACCTGCTTCGAAAACCTGTTCGTCCATTTACCTTAACAACTGTGTAAATGAATAAATGAATAAATATTGAAAGTTCTATTATATACAGGATGGTTAAAATAATATATTTAAACTTCAGGAGGTGATTCCCTAAGTCGTTTATAAAAATGTTTCCATGCATGTGGATCTGAAAGCAATTAGTTATTCTGTAAACTTACACATATCCGATCACTTTTTCGATGACTATTTGAAACGGCAAACATAAATGTTAGGTTTGTTCTGTAAATGTGGAAACAGCTTTTCTCCACGACCACTACGGAATTTCACAACTCTGAAATCATTTTTGATAATAGAAAGTTAACATTCTAACTCTTGTTATTGAAAAAATATTCTAAAACACTTTCCAGCTTATGCATTTTGCATGTATTTCATTCCATCACTAGTAATGGAATGAATATTCCGTAACAGTATATCAAAAAATACAGTTAGGTAGTCTTGGAATCCATGACTAACAATTGACTTGAGACGTCATAATTTTGCAATTTATTTTGAAATATTTGTGTGTGTTTACAAATGTTAAACATTGTATTTATTTCATATCTTGTGGTCGTGGAGAAAGTATAGTCTGCTACTCGGTTGGAGTGGAAATTCGAAGCTCGTGGTTCCTCACGCTCGTCTTCGGCTCACGTTCAAAAGATTCCACTCGCATCGAATTTCCAGTCCAACCTCGTTACAGAACATACTATTCTTTCATTTAGAAATACAAAATTATGGAAGAAAACAGCAAAAATGAGACAACAAGCGCGAGCACGCCATGATAGAGCAAAAGAGGAAGAACGTAACACATCAACACCCGAATACAAGGTCTTTCAGCAACTGAATCAACGAACTATTCGCTATGGAAGGCAGTGAAGAAGATCAAGAAACCGCAACAACACATCCTACCCATAAAAATTGCAGATAACCAATGGGCTAGAAAAATCAAGAGAAAGCCGATATATTCAGAAAACATTTAAAGGAAATTTTCTAGCCGTTCTCTGCCGCAATATCCAAAGAAGAAGCAGCCGAGATACATCACTACTCAGAAATCCCCCTCCAAAATGAAGTAGTATTAAACTCATATCCTAGCAAGAGACATTACCGGATCAAATATCAAGAAGCCTACAGATAACTACATCCTATCAATTCCGGCGTTCCTCAACGTATTGTTCTGGGGCTTGTCCTGTACTTATTATTCACGGCAGACCTACCTACATCAAACATTACAGCAGACGTTCGCGGATACTACCACAATAATGTCTTGGCACACATATCCAAAAACAGCATCTGCTGATCTGCAAGAACATCTAAACAAGGTTCAGCAGTGGCTCAGGCGATGGCACATTAAAGCGAACGAACAGGAATCAGTCCAAGTTCCTCTTACTATAAAAAGAGATAGTTGTTTCCCTGTCGTACTAAATGAGCAGAAAATACCACAAACGGAATCAGCAAGATATCTAGGACTGCACCTAGACCATCGTTTGAACTGGAAGATACATATTGGGCAGAAAAGAAAGCAATTAGGAATTCAAGACTCGAGAAGATGTACTGGTTGATAGGACCAACATCAAAAATCTATAGAGAACAAAATGCTTTCATATAAGTGCTTGTTAAAACCGGTGTGGAGCTACGGTATTCAGCTGTGTGGACACAGCCGCAACGTCAGACATCGAAATACTAGAACGGTTTCAAGCCAAAGTGTTGCGTATATTAGCCATTGCGCCATAGTTGGTAACCAACAATATTATAAAGCAAGATCTGCAAATCGAGTCTGTAAAGGCCGAAATCAAGAACTGTAGTGAAAAGTACTTTGATGGGTTTACTGCTCACCCAAACCTGTTGGTGACCTACTTGATCGGTGAAAGCACAGAATCTCGTAGGCTAAAACGTTATAAACATGCAGACCTAAAGATTACATTTAACTAAAAATGTAACATTGAATTGTATATTTATTAGTTATTTATTATTACATTAGGTATATACTCTTGTAAAGATTAAAGAAGACGTGGAAGCTAGCAGGCAACGCCCTACATGTTTGTATGTATGATCATCACATATGTGCATTTGTTTATTGTCCTCTGGACATATTGCAACTAAACTGGGTGGGTTATATAAACTACGTCGTGTTTCAGAAGCGATGATATTACAATCAGTGTAGAAGGGACAGGTGTATCGTTAAGAAATATGAACAACTACCCTCTACTAGCGTCCTGCGCAGAAAATACCAGCTGTTGGGTATTCTCTTGACCATGCTCTAATAATACAACTATGAACTTATTATATCATAACGCGTTACTTTTCGTTTAATTGTACGTGATTCCAGTGGTGTAGCGTCAATACGGAAATTAAATATATATATATATATATACTTATAAAGGGTACTCTGTCACCTCAAAAATAGATTTAAAACATTCGTTGTCACCTCATATATAACGTTGTCACCTCGAAAATTCGAGGTGACAACGTTTTGCATATATTTTAATAGGAATGGAAAATAGGTGGTCCGTAGACCTCCTCCACGAAAAATACGGTTGAGGTGACTTGGTTGTTCTGATACCTATTATTTGTCCCGTTAGTTCGAATGGTATATAACTGGCGCTAGTGTCGCATTCTCATAGTTGTAATAGCCCGTTCTATGTCACCTCAGTGCGTATATTTAT
>JABXWE010024396.1:0-16999 GCA_014611495.1 Limonius californicus | reverse complement strand
ATTTTATTTGCTTTTATAATTAACTATCTTACCGGTGAAGCCACGAAACGATTTTTCTTGAGATTATAAGAGTCTATGTAGATGCTATGATTAATAATCTATATAATTTATGTTAATAAATTTGAGCAAATACTCAAATTTGGCGCCCAACCAGAAATTACTATTCAAATATTAAATACTTATTATTCATAATTAAATAAAAATACACTACAATATATATATATATATATAAAGCCTTAACCACCATTTAAAAAAGCGTGGTGTATGAAATTTAGAAAATAAACTTAGAGGGAATTCTATGAAATTGCACGTTTCTGAGTTTCAATGCACCAATGCACCACCAAGCACGATGGAATATCAACGAAATTGTAACGAAATTATCTGACAGTTTGCAACAACGCACGGAACCTAACCTATAAGTTTCGCGCGCCAAACTGAAAACCATGTAGTTTTGTTTGTGGGTACTCCAATCTGGGCGCGTAACGTCACACGCACATGCCTAATAGTTTCAGTAGCATATTTTTTTATTTGGTTTTAAGGAGCTTCAATCTGTTTTGTATATGCTTGAAGAATAATAACCGTTAAACCATACTTAAAATATTGGCGACATGAACGAATTTCTGGTGAAAACTCTAGTATTAATCAAAAAATATCTTTTGTGGTCAATATTTACCTTTACTTTATCCCTGTTTTCTCAAAAAGTATACGATTTTCCAAATAACTAGTATGTATTTGTCTAATGTAACAAAAATAATATTTTTCTGCGTTCAGATTTAGCCTGTTGTTACCATTACATTAATGAAAATATCTGACGTACAGTACACGCTTAACAATTGTTGTTGAGAGAAATAGCTATACATACAAAAATAAATAATTTATATGATATTTATAAAAAAAAACTTACCTCATTCACATGTAACGTCAGGAATCTGAAAAAAACATTACATTATTAATATTTCTATGATTTCCGCCAGAGAGGTCATTTTTTAATGTAATTAAAAGATAAAAAGTAGCACAATTCATGCACAGTATGTGTAATCAAATTAAATCACGGAAACTAAAAAATATATATAATTCATTATTAGGTAGGTCTACAATATCACGACAATGTCATGCTCAGAGTTTAAATTTTAGTTTTCTATTTAGTTTATTTATAGAAAAATGTCCTATACCTCAACTATAATAATACTTAACCAATCAAATGGTTTAATTTCATTGTCAGCAAAAATTATATCAATTGCACGTTGAGAAACAGCTAGTAATATAACAGTAACAAAACGAATAGTCTAACTATAATTAAAATTCATTCAAAGATTGATTCCTATTAATTTATGATTTCTAATTTAGATATAGAGGCGGCCGTGAGATAGAGGTTAGCACGTTAGGCTTCTACGCTGAAGGTCCTGGGTTCAATTTCCAGTACCGGAACATCGGATTTTTAATGGCAGTTCTTCCTCGCAAGGCCATGGCAAATCAGCTAGGTTTCTTCCTAGTAAATCTTCTCTGGAGTACAAGTGCTTACACTTCCCGTTAAGCTGTAGGTCCTCTATGTCCGTGGCACTCTAAACGCGCAACACAGGCATAGGAGAGAAGTTCGCTACGTCTCGTATGCGATAAAGTACTCTAAGAAGAGGAATTTAGTTGTGACAATGTTAAGTTGATTAATAAAAAGGGAGGCTGAATTTTTGTCGTTGAGTTGTAAATGCAATGTCCATACGAATATTTAAATAAAACAGATAATTATAACAAAATCGTGTTCGGTTTTTATATTATTATTAAGAAAACTCAAATTGCCAACCTTCCGGCACGTATTTTTAACATAATTGAGTGTTATTAAGTAGTCGTAAGAGGTTAGGAGATTTAGTTATGCAGCACTGGAATAAACCAAAAGGAAAGCACCATATAAAATGATAAGGAAGCTGTTTGATTTTGCGAAAGACACCAACGAGTAGACCGTGTGTCGGTCAGTCACCATGGAGCAACGAGTTAAGAGTAAATTGTGTTGTAAATTAAAGAAAACTGAGGATGTTTAAGAGGACGCTAGAAGCAAGCATTTTGTCAATCTCTAAATACATATTCAGTCGCAAGAGGTCGTGAAATTGTACTATGCTGACGATGCTGTCTTGACCACCGGTAATGAGGAGGATCTACAACAGATCAGTTTGTAACATCATCAAAAACTCTAATCATAAGCTTCCAAGGAAAAAGAAAATGTTTAACGATCTCTTGAGAACCACTAAGATGTAAATTAAGTCAGAAGGGAATGTAATACACCAACGGATGGATATTAAATAGTCACTATATTTAGTGCTTGAGATATACAGGGTGTATCAGAAATAGGTACAAATATTAAATCCGATGGTAGATTACAATATATACAAGCTAGCAAAAACGTTTCTTTGGCAATGAGAAAATAATAATGGAAAATTTGACCCAAAATTGTTTGAGTACCGCAGGATAATAACAAAAATTTGAGTTCAAAGACATGTTATGCAATGGAGAGTAAGACAGAAGTGCAAACAAATTTCTTATCACCTGCCACAAACCAATACTATTAGGTAGGTCAGTAATTTCTATTCAGTCTGTTGTAGTTATCACAAGCCAGACAAGTTTTTACGTGTTTGCCACTTTGGATTTACTTTACAATTAGGTAATAACCTTCTACAGCTTAAATGCATTTTCTTTGTATTATCAGCAGTTCTCAAACAATAGTTTATTTTATTTTTCTATTAAAAAAAAATAAACCAAATGATTTTTGAAAAATGAATAGTACCAATTCTACTTGAGCCAATCTATTACTGGTTTAAATATTTGTACCAACTTCTGATACACCCTGTGCCTGTATACAAAGAACTGCATCATCAAACAACTAAAGGGGCTCTAGCCTGCGAATGCTTAAAAGGTCTTATTATCTAAGAACAAAAATATATCGCTAGAAAATAGAACCATGATATATAAGAGCGTCCTAAGACCACTACTTACTTAGATAGAGCAGAAGCACTAGCTGATATAGGCAGAACAAGACAAAGACTAAAAATAATAGAGATGATAAAAAGACAATAACTGGGAACATTTTAAGAGCAATAGTCTTAAGTAAGTTAATACGCCGATAGTGCAATATACAAAACATTAGAACATGTATACAAACCAGGAGGAAAGTGTGAAATGAATATGTCGATAGAACGCACTCTAACCGGTTACCAAGAATAGTTCGAGATAACACGTAACAAAGTAAGAGACGGGTTGAACGCTCCCCAAAGCGATGGAAACCGAGCTGGACATCAACACCAGCCGACACACCCTAAAGTATTGGTATAAGCTGTCGTTAACGAAAAATAGCCATAGCCCAAATAAAGGAGGAATAAGAAGAAGGATAGTTGGCTCTTCTTGCATGCAAATGCACCTGCCTATTCTACACTGATTGAGGTATAGTTCCTCATACAATACGTCGTTATTAAGGTGAATTCCTCATCCTATTCACCTGACTTGACACCAGCAGACTTTCTTATCTTGCCTAAAGTGAATAACGTTCTCAAAATTCAGAACGTAGAACATATTAAAGACAAGTAACCGCCGAATTGAAAACATTTTCTACGGATGCCTTCGCAGGCTGTTTTCAACACTTTTAGAATGTTGCGGTAAGTGTATTAATTTAAAAGCAGATCAAATAAATGTAAGCTATTTTTCGTCTAACTTAAAATCTGTTTCTTAATTAATTACGGAACATTCTTTAAAATATGTTTCTAAAAATAAAATATTTTGTAGTAATCGATGACATTTACTTAGTGCCGGTAAACGACCCGCGTAACACGCAGTTTATGTTACTGTATTTTATAATGTTCTGTTATTTTAGTAGAATAAGTAAGGGTACGGCCTTAACCAGCACATTTGCATACATTTAAATATGTATGATGCAGGTCTGGGTATGGCAGCCGCGGATATTTGTATTACAAATTTTTGTAAAGCGCATACGTTCAGAGGGGTTTCACATTTTTAAGTTTGTTTGTGTTTTCTATCCTTCTACAAGAAATTAAATGTTTGTAATGTTTTTTCTATTATTACAAGTAGCATACATTAATCGCTTGGTAGTAATTTCGAGTTATAGCAATTTTACATCACTGGTGCATTTAAAAGTAGCAACTCGGTAATTAGAAAATCAACTAAATAAATAAAACGGTATGTAAGTAGGAGGTCGTCTATTTGTGTGTATTCAGTTGCAATTTCTTCGAACACATTCATGACCTAGTAAATATTAGTAAATACTTTCGACGTGTAAAATTTCTAAAAGTGAGTTGTTAATTAGAAGTAACAAGGTGTTAAGGATTTTATTTTTCCCCTGTATCATTAGAAACAATTTTGCAATTCTGTGGTAACTAATTATAAACATAACATTGTAATAAACTGCATTTCTGTATATCAACCCACTAACAATTTAATTAATCATACTTATGTTAATACAATTCTATGAAGATTTGAATGTTGTAGCGTGTCCACTGATAGTTTTTTTATTTAATTTTTGTCTAATTTTTATTGTAACTGTTATAAGAAATTACGGGATATTGCGTGTTATGTAATATTTTACAGAAGCAGTAACAATTATTGTTAAAGTGTACTGAACCTTGGGCTTTACACCACATTTAGCACGAAACAGGCTCCGTAGTGCTTTTTCTAAGCTGGCAAAAAATTAATGTCAACTTTCACAATGCCGAATTCTCTAGATGGTGGAACGGAAGTGTTGAAATTTAATTTCAGCTTTATTCGCTTCTTATTTACATGGTTTTGCTTTTCTCGATAATTTTGTAGCTCATGAAAGTGATAGTTGTATGTGTACAGACCCAATTTTAAAATTTAATAGTGAATAAGAAAAGAAAGGGAGATATCGAAAGCAAATGCAAAGAAAATAATGGCTGTGGAAATGGACTTCCTAAGAAGAAGTAGTAGAATTACTAAGATGGACCACATAAGAAATGAAGAAGTGAGGTGAAGAAGGATGAATGTCGAGAAAACGGTGTTGGATGAAATAGATAAAAAGAGACTTCTCTGGTAGGGACATGTCAGAAGAATGCCACAAGACAGATGTCCCAAAAAGATGTATGAATGGATGCACCAGAAAGACGGAAACGAGGGAGACCAGCGCTAAACTGGAAAACCCAGGTGGAGGAGACGATAATAAATCGATTGGCTCGGGAAAGACCTCTACATTACTGCAGTTCATCTAAATTGCTTTCTGTTTTATATGGTTCTTAGGGCGGTATTAAATTTGCTGCCAAGGCAAATAAAATATCCTGTTAATAGTTAATTTCCTAAGTTATAAATATGATTATTTGGAAATGAAAGTATAAGTATTATTAAAACATAACATATGTAGGGTTTTCTAGGGAATGAATCATAGGTGGAATGCGTAGAGGTATTATATTGTGCTAGATTTAATGCCCTAAATATATTTTGGCTAAGAACATTAACTGTTTTGTAAGTATATCATTAACTAGTTATTATTCGTGTCGTTTTTTGAAAATTATCCATCATAAGTTTAAAATGAGAATTCATAAATTCAAGTAGTTTGTAGTATTTTTGTGAGACAGTGAATAACGCACCTCTTCTATACAGGGTGATTTTAAACACGTGCGAAAAACTTTAAGCATAGCAGAGGTTATTTAACTTCTAAATCACCTAGAAATTGTTTTTATTTGAGAGCCATTACGAAGGTATATAGCGTCAAAGTCCTTTTTTGCACCAATTCACTGAAATACGAGGCTTGTTCAACTGAAACCCAGCTTTGATTAACTTAGCCTTGAAAAGAAATGCAATAATTCAAATTACGTTTGTTATTATTAGTAGTGTTTGTAAGCAACACATTAATAAGTTTCTGGCGTTTGAATTTAATTGCGACTTTTAAAAATCCGATTTTGAAATGACGCTTGATGTTGAAAATCCGTCCAAGTTTGATCAGCGTACGGTCCTACAATTTTTATGCGCTGAGGGTGTGCAGCTATTGCAGATTTGTACGCGAATGCAAGTAGTGTATAACAATGTGTGTATTGCGTACCCAACTGTGAAGGAATGGTGCCGAAAAATTAGGAATGGAAAACAGAAAACATAATGGCATGTGTGGAAGGCCTTATTAGAGAAAATCGTCAAATTTTAATTAGAGAAATTACAGAAATTGTTGGTGCGAGTGTAGGATCGGTCCATAGTATTGTTCGTAATCTGGGTTGCAGCAAAGTTTGTTCGCAATGGATTCCTAGTGTCTTGTCTAATGAATAAAAATACTTGCGAATGGGCTTACCTCTGCAACACCTCACAGATTATAGGCAAAATGGTGTTGACTTTCTTCTGTCAATGGTTGCTGGTGACGAAACTTGGTGCCATTACTGCGAGAGATCCAGTAAGTTATCGTAGATGCGGTGGAAACATTCAAATTCACCACCACCGAAGAAGTTTAAAGCACAACCTTCTGCAGGTAACGTATTGTTAAAAAATTTTTTCGATCATGAAGGACCCTTCTTGATGGAGTTTAAGGAAGCTGAAGTAAATGTCAATGCAAATGTGTATAAAAAAACTTTTAACAAGCTTCATCAAGCAAAAAGACGGAAACGTCCAAGAAAACTTACGCGTGGGGTCATTTTGCTGCACAACAATGCTCATGCCTCATGTTGCTAATGTGGCAAAAGAAAATCAACAACGAAAGAAATGGAGGGTTTTAGAGCATCCACCCTATAGCCCGGATCTATCGCCTTGCGATTTCCATATTTTCGGACCGCTGAAAAGGCGTTAAAGGTCGGCATTTTGAGTTTGACGCAGAAGTACAGATAGCTGTGGAAGACTTCTTCAATTAGCAGCTACAAGAATTCTACGAACAGGGTATACGTCGGTTAGTAAAACAATGGGATAGGTGCCGTAACTGTGACGGTAATTATTTGTAATTAAATTGCTAAATACATTTTTTTA
This sequence comes from Limonius californicus, assembly GCA_014611495.1. Taxonomy (NCBI): domain Eukaryota; kingdom Metazoa; phylum Arthropoda; class Insecta; order Coleoptera; family Elateridae; genus Limonius; species Limonius californicus. The sequence continues at coordinate 10,051 of JABXWE010024396.1, read as the reverse complement.
AAGCAAAGATGAGTTTCATTCTAATACACCTCGTATAAATAACTTTTTTGGTTCTTATCATATAGCTGACACATACATTTAAGTGTGAAAAGCGTATGAAATCTGATCTTTACGTGAAAACTTTGGTGTAAATTTTCGTCATAAAAGGTTGCCGCCTGTATCAGAAACCAATTTTTTACCGCCGCCGTTTTGAAATCGTTAACTTCGAACCACGGTTGCGGGCTGTTAAAGAATTTTTAAAATGGAGGAATAGGTGATGACTTGCTCGGCGCTAATTCAGAACTGTATGGGGATAGCTAAAACAATTTCCCAATCGAAATGCTCAATGAGTGGTACACTGCGAGCAGCGGCGTGCGGTAGGGCCTTATCGTATAAAAGCACGAGTCCAAAGGTCAGTAATCCGCGTTTTTTGTTCTTCTCAACTTTTTTAAGGTTCTGCCACACACGTCTGCATTAATTCTCCTACCATGTTTCAGGAAATCAACCAACAAGAAGTCTTTCCGGTCTCAAAAAACAGTATCCTTAACCTTCCAGTAGTCGCACGGGGTCTCACAGATCTGACAATTCTTATTTCAGCTATAACTCTGTAATTTTTTGATCTTACGCTTGGTCGTTTTCGGTACCTTTCGATCGAGTACTCTCTTATGCTCATACGAAAGCGCATTAGTTTAGGTGTATTCTTTTGAGAATTACCACCTGTGAGCCAAGTGAGGTGTCCTTGTAAGTGAATACATATTGATGGTGATGGTGATCGTTGAACTGATTTAAATCATTTGATTCCTTTTTTTACACTAAATGAACCTTATTTTCATTATTTCAATAATCACATATGGCATTTTTAAAGTAAAATTTGAAAAAACAGAACATATTAAGATAACGTCAAGAAATGCACATTTTGCTTTGATATTATTTTGTGAATTTTCAAATAAAGTTAGAAGCGTAAATTTTGTGACGAATGTGTTTTATTATCCTAATAAACAAATATATTCAGTAATGAGCAATATATCTCAATTAGTATGAGTGCAAAAAGTCAGAATACCAAGGGTTCTGAGAGACCCACTGCGACTACTGGTGTCCAGATAAAAGGTGCGACTACTGGAAGGTTAAAGTTTTGGTTCTTGAATGTTTATTTAAACTTTTTGGCTTTGAGGAAACTCTCATGCCTCCGTTGCAGTGACCGTTACTTCGCCTCAGAATTTGTGAAATCCAAGTCTCGTCGTCATCCGCTATGTGATTTAGGTACTTACCACCATCAGTTACGTAAGGAAATTGCATGGTCGGTGCAGAGGCCGTTCGCTCGATTTTGTGAATATTCGTCACCATTTTTGGTGCCTACCCCTTACCAAGTTTGTGGTGCTGTAGCTCTTTCGCAACAATTTTATACAGTACTGTACGTGAAATTTGGGGAAAATTTGCGGCTATTTCCAAAATCGTAAACCGCCGATATTCACAGATTTTGCACTTTTTCCAGCAGAACGTTTTCCACTTCATTCCTCATTTTGTACGTTCTTTCGGCCGTCTCTAAAATTCGCACAGTTGCAAGCCGGATTGGGAAACTATGTGTGGTGGGTTGCAGAGAAGATTTTTATAAATCTGCGTAGTACTGCTTAGGTTTCGAACCCAAGCCAGAAGCGACGTTTTATTGAGAAAGCGAGCGCTCTACCAACTGAGCTACCACCACACTTTGGTTCGGACCATAAACTTCGCATATTAGAATATAAATTTGGGGAGTGTATTTGTTTTTTTTTTTTTAGAAAACGCCTTTTTATTCTGGTCTTCATTTTAGCCCACGTTTGTAAACATATTTGTATTAATTAAAAAGAAATACATTTGCTTTAATTTAAATGTATGTATTTTTAAAACCGTAGCTTAAAATCGACTTCATTATTTTTCCTTAAGCCAAACAAGTAGTTAAATAATAATATTAACTTCAGTTTCCCTCCTAAGCAAAAGTGTTACCGAAACATAAAATTTGAAAAATCATTGTTCTTTGTGTATTTTGCATATGAGGTAATTGCACTGGGAGACCCTGTTCAAAAAACATTGCTGTCTAAGTGTTATTTATTTTTTAAATCACTAATCATCGAAAAATTTTGACAACTTAGGTTGTAATTTAAAAAAATCAACTACCTTACATGCATGTCTCAAATACTAGTTCGTCGAAATTAATTAATCCCCAGGATAATTAGATCTAAATATCCACAAAACAAAATTTATTGCAGTAGCTATCGTTCTAAGTTGGTATGTCTATATAAACAGTTAGAAATTCATAATTAGAACGAGTGTAAGTATAAGGGCTTGAATGCCATTTCAATTAAATAAACTAAAACACCTTCCAATTTCCTTCTTCAAATAGGTCTAAAAATGAGGAGCAAAATACTATAAAAAGATTTGGTTTGCTAATCCAACGGCCTTTGAAATAGTTACACTAATTAGACAGAACAGCAGGAAGGTTAGATTAAAATCACCTGTCAAAAGGAATCATTTCGAATTTACACTGTTTTGAAATTGGATATACGGATTTGTACGACCTTCGTTCGGTTTGATGTAATGATTTGTAAGGGCGTTTTCTTTGAGAGAATATAGAACGTAAGCTTAGCATTCTCTCGTATCGTTTTATAATTTAATTAAATCTGAAACGTTACATGCACTCCCAGTTGGTAATTGAATCTACGGTAAAAAGTCACGCAATGTCAGAACTGCTTGATCGTAATTCTTCTGACTTCCCCCTTGTTTTTATTCAAATCCCGGGCCGCTTAAGATAATGTCTGCAAATTAGCATACACTCGTAAAGTACCCGTACATAAGTGTAATTACCATGGAAAAGCGAAAAAAGCATTATTTATAGCAAAAGTAGATTTCGGATTTGCACGTAAACGTGCACTGCCTGGGAATGCATCATTAAAAATGCACATCATGACGAACTTATAAATACGGTATAATAATGCAGCGCATAAAGAACTTCTTTAAAAAGTTCCGCCTTTGTTGACAGCAGGCAGATCTTGAAGTTTCACGAAGTTTCGAATTTCCTCGTTTAGTTGCCCGGAAACGCGAAAGATCTCATTTTAATCAATCGTTACGACTTCCTGGACCGTAATAAAGTTCAACTTAACAAACCCCTTCTAACACCTGATTTATTTTGCAAATCTGTGCAGGAAGCTATCGTCCCTTTTAGGCAGGCATTGCCAAACCCAACCCTCTTATACTCGGCCCAATTTTTTAAAGCAGATGGATCACGTTATGTAATAGAGGTGAAATCTATTCTGGCAGGGCGTCCCCTAAGGTGAAGCGATTGCTTCTTAACGGCCGATGTGATATCATAAAAATAATAAGGTAGGTTAGGTATGATCCAGGGTTTAACGGAAACGAACGCCGTACGGATTTTCTAAAATTTCCCTTTCGTATCGTTGTAATTGCTGCAACAGTGGTAATTCGTGCTGGTTTGGAACTAAAATCTGCTACAGTTTGTATGTGTGACGGCTTCAATCACGTCTTTCTTGGTACTGTAAAACCTTGTGGATGGGCCGAATTCCATGGGCGAATATTTGAACATTATTAATGATTTTGAAACTAAAGCCTTATTAGGCCTATTTTATAAGCACACATTTAAAAATTAGAGACAAAGTTTAACACTAAGTTTAACAATTATAGCTAAAATGTGTTTTGGTACGACACCATCGGTAAAATCGAAACAGTTAGAGCGAATTGTTCAAACATTTGTGTGGTCGTTATCTACAATGTTAAAACGGTTCCTGCAGGAAAGGTATATTTTAAGAGCTAAAAGAACTGGTAGAGCTTTATAACAAGCCGTTCAATAGTCAATATACAAGCAGATTATAACTAGTACAGTAAATAATATAGTATAGTAGTAATAGTTTTTGCTAGACCAGCATTTAAACAACCGATTCCACTGATGGTTCAATTTATAGGCCTGTGTGACGTGTGTGTTTAGTTTTTGTTAACTGAACTGTTGGTCAATAAACTAATATAATAATTCGAAGTGCCTCTTGCTGTTACACCTCCCGACAGCAAACTATTTTTGTGTTTCATAAATCAAAATGTTATCATACAAACTAGGATGGTTCACAAAAATATTAGCGATACGAGGGCAGCCTTTTAAGTTTTTATAAACGACCACTAGGTGGCGTTATTGAGATGAGTCATTATTATTTTCGTAAAATTTGACATTTGTTATTGTGAAAACAGCTTAGAAAAATAGACCGAGTAGTTTGCTTACAGTGAACTTTTAAAAAAGGCAATTTTGTGAAAAATGGAAATTTCACGTGAAGGTTTTCGTTGGATGATTTTTTACGATTTTAACTCCACAACAGCTTCGTTGAACTTTTAGTAATGAAGCACCATCAGAAATAACTATTTACAAATGGTTTGCAGAATTTCGTCTGGTCGTGCGTCAGTCAGCATTGCATTTCGTGAAGGTTGTTATTCCAAAAAACATCGATGCTGTGCGCAACATAATTGAAGAAGATCGGCATGTAACCTACAGTGAGATAGAGGAATCCTTAGACATATCGAAGACTGCAGTACATTCGATTTTGCATGAACATTTAGTGTGAAAAAGATAGGTTCCCGATGGATTCCGCATAATTTGACCGAAACCTAAAAAAAGGCTCATGTTAATTGGTGTAAGGAAATGCTCAAAAATTTGACCGAGGAACTGCAAAATCCATACACAGCATCGTAACAGGTGACGAAATTTGGATATACACGTATGAACCGGAAACTAAGCAACAGTCTATTGTTTTGGTGTTCCAAGATGAAACGAATTCCACAAAAGTTGTTCGTTCACGAAGCACTTCCAAGAAAATGATCGCTTGTTTTTTCGGTTGTACTGGACATGTCGCAACCATTCTTTTGAAGAACAATTAACGCTGAATGGTATACAACTATTTGTTTCCCAGAAGTCATCAACGAAATCAGGAAAAACAACCGAAAACGTCCCATCATTCTTAATCATGATAATTCCAGCTCCCACACAGCACGTCAAACAATTGATTAATAGAAGGAGAAAAACTTTGAGTTAATGTATCATCGCCCGTATTCGCCTGATTTATCACCTAACGGCTTCTTTGTGTACCCGAATGTCAAACAAAAAATGCGTGGACAGCCATTTTTATCACCTCAGGAAGCCGTTGAAGCTATCAAAAACCATGTTTTTGAGATACCAACTTCAGAGTGGAAAAATTCTTTCGAGGATTGAACCCATGCAAAAGTGTATAAATCTTAAAGATGAATATTTTGAAAAGCAATAAAACAGTTTGTTCCAACAAAATTTGTTTCTTCCCGAGTTTTTGTAAAAACTTAAAAGGCTGTCCTCGTATGCCTTGATGCGTATTTTGCGATTTTTAAATTTTTATCGCAATGTATCTTTTTCATTTTTTGCACATCTTCATTAGGAACTTACTGTGTATTGTTATAATCATTTTATAAACTTGGGACGTTAGTCATTTTCAAAAATTTTGAGCTTACTTAAAATCTACTGTACCACATAAGAACTTATGACGAATTCGAAGTTTATTACGTCTGCTGAGGGTTTTCGAATAAACAAGCAGGAAAGTCAAAATAGACATAAAATCGTAGTGTTCTTATTTTTAACGAGAACGGGCAGGAATCACTGACTCAAGACGTCCTAGGTGATTCCCTGATCACCTAGTAAAAAATATTTGACCCAACGAATTATCATTATAATCGAATATATATGGACATGATATTTTGGTTAGCCTTGTATTTTCCTTCTCTACGTTATCTTTGTGTTAACTTTAGTTGCTTTTCTGTATAATGTTTGGCACATCGAAGTATGTGATCAAAGATGTTAATTCATTTTTAAAAAGACGTTGGCGTAGATCGAATGAGATCGTGGAAATGTTTCGATTGGCCAGACATGAGGGTTGTCGGGGGGATGAGTAAATAATTTAGTGTGTAAAATAAAATGTAAAAAGCTGCGGATGTGAAATTATTCACGGGAATCCGAGCTTAATATACATTCAAAATTAAGTAATAAAAGTATAAAGATGGAATGTGTTTAGGTTAATTGAAACTGTACAAAACTATTAAAAGTGGAGTTTAAATGAACTGGTAATCTTTTATTTGGGATTCATTCAGAGTTAAAGACAGCGAACTACGAAGGTGTGGTACTATAATTTATGAGCGACCCAGCAATTGAGATAAACCCTTATGAGCTAGCCGGATGCAAGGTGAAGTAATTACAAGTAACAGAAGTTGCGGTTGAGTTAGAAAAAGTACGCTGCTGTCCGTACACGACAATATATATATATATATATATAAAATGCATATCGAATTGCTAAATTTCATTTAGAGTTATAGGGCGTCTCATATACAGATGCGCACGCGCACGCGCGCGCGTTTGCACACACACACACACACGAAATTGGTAACTGGAGGTTACAAACATAATATGTTCGTGATAATCCCGACATAGAACATTTTCTCAACACAATAGGTACATAACCATTCTGGAAGACAGAAAGAAAAACTAAGTAGCTGCTAAGAGTAGAAACCAATTTACTTTTTCTTCATTAATCAATTACTACTGATAATAAACGTTCAAATTTTACCGTGATATGATGGCGAACTCGATTAATTTTAAATTGAAGCTTTAGTCTGATATTAGTCAAAAAATTCTTATGCAACGCTATACTGACTTTAGACTACAATTAAGAACAAAAAATGTTGAAAACAATTATAAAGTTATTAAAGTATTAGTTAAATACATTTTTTTCCTATTCTAACCTATTTAATACGAATTTAGTCAAATTCCATGCCAGTAATTTAATTATCGCCCTTCAAATAAGTTTTTTAAATTAAATTCTTATCTTATTAAGTGCTTTTTAAACGTTAAACATGAACTGGAATCTAATTTTAAATAATTAAATAAACCTTGAAGTTGAATAAAAATGAAAATTCTAGACCGATTCCTTTTAGAAATATATACTACAATGTAGCAATTTCTACTACAACTTTTAAAAAGTTCACTTCTCAACTTTTAAGTAAACGGACCAGACGTAAAAAGAGCTTGTCGTAGATTCAAGGCCGAAGTGCATAATTTTGTATCTTGTTAATTCCAGATGTTATTCCAACTGATAAAGGTTTCACAACTACATTATGTTACATATTTCCTAATTTTTTGTAAAATAGTACAAATAAGAATTGGAATACTTCCAAAAGTGTGGAAACAATATCAATTCTGTTCAAGTGCTCGAAGATGTGAGATAGTGTGTGTTAATTGGTCTTTGTTTTCTATTCGCGTTAGCCCTCTGAGAATATAAACCGCAGTCTCTTACAGGTAAAATATAGTTTCTTTTATCGGCTCCCTAATTATTAAGTATTAATCAAAATGCTACAAAGCGTGTGTAAAGAAATAACATTCCAAAAGGGATTAATAAAATAATTCTATCCAAGAGTTTGGTCAAAAGCAGGGCTTATGGACCTACTTATAACAATAAAGAGTATTTCAAAAGTGTAGCCATACAGAAAGGGCATGACGCTTTAACACCATGATGTAGCTGCCAATAAGATTTTAGTATTTAGATATCGCGATCAGGCAAGGTACCTACCACATCAGGCTCAACAATCAAAAATCATACGTTTTTTTATAAACTTTATAGGTTAGGTACGTTCTGAAACACATGGTATACATCTGCTTCGACAGCCAAGCGGCCCTCAAAGCCATGTGCTCACCCAGGACGAGGTCAGACCTCGTCCAGGAATCTGAACATGCTCCTGAAGAACTCGCAAGGTTAGAAGCAGTAAAACTGGCCTGGGAACCGGGACGCTATGGAATCCCTGACAATCAGAAGATCAATAAGCTTGCCAAGCTGGGAGCCTGGGAAACCTGCCTGGAACTGGAACCCTTTGCAGGTTTTTCAAGACAAGTAGTCACGTCATCCCTAATCGAATGGGCACACGCACAACTCTTTATATGCGGAATGGGAAAATCCAAAGCAGTCTGGCGATTTAGTAAAATGCGAGGGACCCTTAAGCGATTGATAGGAGTCCTCACAAGCCACTGCAAGCTCAGAAGACACGTAAGCCTCCTAGGTGTAGAAGACGACCAACAATGTCAGGCTTGCGAAAGGCAGGAGGAAACCGCCTTCCACTTTCTAGAAGGATGCAAGTTGCGAATACGACTGAAACATAAGGTTTTCGGCGCAGCAACACTTCACAGTACAGAGTTGAGTTCCCTCGCATGGACGGACATCCTCGCATTCATTAGAATGTTAGGAAGGTTTGCTCAGAAAGTGGCAGAGGAGGTAGAAGAGGAAGAGGAGAATAGCGATGATTGAGGTGATGCCAGGGGTTAGAAAAAAGGGTCCATAGGGGTCTATAAATTAGGCATATTAGGCCTCCCCCCCTCCATAACCTACTACTATTTATGGAACTATTTGAATAACGATGGTAATAACTAATAACAGAGAATGTTTCAAAATTGCATCCATTTTCCCCAGCATATAATGTATTAATCCAGAACATATTCCTGGTTGTACGTGAATGCAGGACGACACACTTCTGTTATGAGCTTCCAAATAACATTTTAGTATTAAAATTACATGTTTATTTAATACTGCACCACATTCTAAAATATTTTTTTTTTATTGATTATAACCAGCTCGATACACAGAGTACCATACATGGTTGTCTTGTCAAGTTAAAAAAAAAATGGATTACAATGGCGGATATACATATTTAGAATAAGAGCAGCACAACAGCCCCCTTTGTAACTATTTTAATTTACATGGAGTATACTAAATTACTAGCAGATACAATATAGTGATATAATAAGTTTAATTAGGTTAAGTGATTAGGTATGTATTAGTCATATTTTCACTGTCACTAAGGTCTTGTGGTAGTTTGCGTTTTAATCTAGTATGTATGTCTTTTTTACCTATTGAATAAAGTTCGGAGCTGGCGCACTTGTTAACATTAGTGAAGAACTTTTTATTAATAGTTTTAAGATGATTATTTATAGTAGGTATGCGTAGTTCTTGATGAATCGTATTATTTCTTACGAACCAGGGAGCATTGACAATTATCCTTAGAATTTTGTTCTGTAGCACCTGTAGTTTTTTAAGATGTGTTTTTGAGGCTGCAGCCCAGACTGGAGAACCGTACGTTATTATCGGTCTCTAAAATATGTAAACGTTAATTGTAAGAAATTGGTTTTAGTATGATTTATAACTGCTAGGTGCTTCCATGATTATTTTAGAAGATCTTTTGAGGATTTCAGTTCTGTGGCCAAAAAAGTTTGATTCCGAAAAAGTTGAACGTAAGGATTTGGCAACGCTAAGATCAAGTGGAACTACGCGTGACTACGTGGAACTACGCGGAACTACATCGGACTACGCGGGACTACGTCGAACTAAAGAAGAGGTCAACGCAGATAAATAAGGTAGGTTCCACGACGTTGGACGGCGTTCCAAGGACCCAAGACGCCTCTGGATGAGTTTTTGTTTCCTTTTCACAGCAGCATAGCCAATTGTTAAGACTCATACAAGCAGTTTACAAAATAAAAGCTGTTACGTTCGAGAATATTCCTAAACCAGCGATATGATCAGCAAACATTGTTTAGGGGGCCGTTTCGGGATTCATTTGCGGACACTGCTACTCGTACGAATTAAATTTACAGGTTACAAGTTCTTATTTCTGCGTCTTGTCATATTAATTACACGTACCGACATTTTTAATATTCATAATTATTTTAGAAAGTGGAAAAAATTAGATGATAAATATGTTTTCATTGTTGCTCTCTAATTGTAATTTATTTACCTTTACAAATTTATAGTTTCGCCTGTATTTTCACAATTTTTCTATTCAACCATCCTTAACAACCTTTAAGAGACCTTCAGTATTTTTGCTTCTCGCTTCCTACCAAAATGTTTCTTCTTAAATTTAATTTTTTTTAGCGGCTAACATAATTAGAACTGACAGCTACAAACTAACTATTATTGACGGATATGAAATCCTCACTATTACATGAATTGGAGACAAACTTTAATATAAAATTCTGCAAATGGAT
>JABXWE010024395.1:0-22105 GCA_014611495.1 Limonius californicus | reverse complement strand
TAAATGTGGAAAACAGTGGAACATTTTCGAATACCACCAGAGCTAGGGAGGATCATTAGAGCAACGATTGAAGGGACCAAAACTCGATGCAGAATAGGTAAGCAACTATCAGAAAGGTTTAAAATCATACGAAGGGTGAAACAAGGGGATATCATATCACCAATGATTTGCAGCTTCGGTCTAGAGAAGACCAAACGGTAAATAACCATAAATCCGGAAGGTACAATATATAACCGCCAGTTACAAATGCTAGCATACGCGGATGATGTAGTCCTAATTAACAGGAGAAAGAAGTAATACAGAATGCATTTGTGGAATTAGACAGAGATGGACAACCCCTACAAGTAAGCGAAGAGAAGAGTAAATATATGATCATAGGACACTCTATAACAAAGAAATGATCGAGTACAAACAGAGAACAGAATCCTCGAAAGAGTAGACGAGTACAAATACCTGGGATCGTACATATACAAGAACAACAACATAAACTATGAGGTAAAACATGGCAGGCAACAGAGCTATGTTCGATATAGATGGACTCCTACGATCAAAGCTCTTCAACTGAAATATTGTAAAGTGAAACTATATAAAACGCTGATTCGACCGGTAATATGCTATGGCGGCAGAGCTTGGACACTCAGCAGAAGAAACCAGGAATTACCTAAAAGATTTGAGAGGAAAGTACTAAGGCGAATTTACGGACCCAAGTACGATGATAACTTGGGAGAGTGGAGACAGCTAATGAACTTTGTAATTAGATAAATCCAAAAAGGATCGCAACTATCAGGGTGGATAAAGACACAACGACTGAGATGGCTAAGCCACGTCTGGAGAATGCCCTTGGCAAAGGTAGTCAGGAGAACGGCAACTCAAACACCAGAAGTACTAAGATCACCAGGAAGGCCGCGTGGAAGATGAATGGACAACGTCAAGGGGGATTTAAAAACGCTCAAATTGCGGAACTGGGTTAACTTAAATCAGAACAGGGACGAGTGGAGGCATGTTGTAACAGAGGCCAAGACCGTAGCGCAATAGTGTGTGTGTGTGTGTGTGTGTGTATTTTCTGAATCTTTTCAGTATAACTATCTCTAAGCATTGTTTGCGACTATATCTAGGGCAGCAGAAAGAATTAAATTAAGAAGGCTAGTTATCTCCAGATTAACAGGCAATAGCAAGATTTAAAGCTTGCATATTTCATCCATACAACCCATTCAAAGTCATGTTGCAAATGCCGCGCAACCGTCAACTTCACTTGGTTTTTATACAGTTCCGTCAAATTCTGCTGGGTCTGAAGTAACAGAAACACCTAGAACATCGAAGACGAAAAAAACCCCTTCTGAAGAAAGCAATCGGCTGCACAAAATTTAGCAAAGCAAAACCTTTCTGAAGGAAGGAAAAAGGCCAGTGAAAAGAGGAAGCAAGAGAATATTGACAATAAAATTTATTGTAAACAAGCTTCTATAAAAAGGAAGGAAGTTTCAAGCTCTTCTAGTTCTGCAGAATAACTTGTTTTAAGCTCATCTGATGAGTTGCCAGATGAGTCTGAAGATTTCTGCGTGGAATGTTGTAAATATTACTATTCAACCAAGTCTGGAGTGGACTAAATTTAATGTGAATAATTGTGCTCAGGATGGCTACATGAAATTTGCACACATTATAATGATGCTTGCAATAAATGAGGCTGCCGAAAGCGGAAATAAAACTATTTTTTGTTAGGTTGGGCATTTCTGACATGGGCAGGTCAAAAACGCCCCACCAGTAATATTTTGGGGAAAACCTTTTGATTAACAATTTTAAGGTTTTCGATAGGAAGGAATGTGTTTTTGTTAGCGGTTATTATGTATCCTTTAATCTCCTGTATTGGTTTTTTAGAATAAACTTGTACTTTCTGAATTATGAATCTTCTTTAAAAGCAGGGCTTATTTCAGCCCTTCACCTTAATGTGATTTGCCGTTATATCGAATAATCAAGACACACTGCTATTAAGAAATATTTAAAAAGCCTTTTTACACTTTATCATTATTTAAATTTTAAGTGACTATTAATTTGTAAAGAATCATTCCCGGACTTAGTTTATAAGACCTTCTACTATTAATTTGAAGAGTTGAATAAGCCTCTAAAGTGCGGCCATGATATGTTACACTCTGTATACGGGGTATTTCACTACTACTGTAAAAAACGTTGACATTTGGTTTTTACGGTCATTATTAGTAAAAAATGTCTAATAAACAATGGTCCCATTCTATTTAATTAGGAAATTACTGGAGGTCAAGGTTTTGATGGCATAATTAATCCGTTAATTTAACTCAATTAACTTCTTCTTAAAACAATGATTAACTTAATTTACAACTTAAAGCACCTGAATATATAGTTATCGTTTTCATTTACGGATATTGCAATGGAATAGCTCTCCATGCGTCCGGAAAACACCAACTGATATATCCATATATATTTTTTTATTATAATTACGCCAAGTGACTCATGCATTGCAACTAGTTTACACTATCTAGCAATTTGATTCTAACAATTCTTGCTTAAATCTAAGTCTAAGTCTTAAATCTAGGCAAGTCATAACGTTTTGATGGACGTACTCCCATTGATGTACTCCACATATTTGAAAAAAACACGTTTTTTCCATGCTTTGTTGTTGTTTTGTTCACTTATTTTAGCTTACACTAGTTCGAATGGTTTTTGTCTTATTAACCTCCGAACAAGTCCATTGTTATGGAGTAATTGTAACACTTCGATATTTTGGTGTTCATGTAGTCTCGTTTAATTTCCTCACTGGCCATGGGCACTTTCAGGTCCTTGTGGATGTCTTCATTTCTGATGTACCATGGCGCATTGACGATGCTACGAAGTACTTTATTCTGGAAAGTTTGTATAATTTTTACGTTAGTTTTTTTTGTGCATCCCCACAGTTGCACACCGTAAATCCAAACTGGTTCTAGAATTTGTTTATACAACAATAACTTATTTTGTAGTGACAGCTCAGATTATCTATCAAGTAGCCACCACATTTTTTTGAATCTGATGCGAAGTTCTTCGCATTTTTTCTTGACATGTTCTTTCCACCTAAGTTTGGCATCTAATGTCATCCCGAGGTATTTCGCTGTGTTAGCATGGGGGATTATTTGTTGGTTGATTACTATTGGCAAGTAATCTATTCTTTTGTTGGTGAAGTTTATGTGGGTAGACTTCGCCTCATTTAATTTAATCCGCCATTTCTTAGTCCCATAATTGTTGACGTTGTTGACGGCTGCTTGTAGTTTGTTTGTGGCTACCTCTATTTCGTTGCTTGTTGCTAGTAATGCAGTGTCGTCAGCGAACGTAGCTGTTGTCACTCCGTCAATTGTAGGAATATCACTGGTGTAAAGTAAGTACAGGACTGGTCCAAGGACGCTTCCCTGCGGTACGCCTGCAGCGATGTCCCTTAGTTCTGAATATTCCTCGTCATATTTCACTCTGAATTGACGGTCGGAGATGTATGATTTGAGAATGTGACTCATTTGCCTAGGCAGATTTCTATCTATCTTGTATTCGAGACCCTCGTACCACACTTTATCAAAAGTTTAGGCCACTTCTAGAAATATGGTTGCGCATATTGCTCTTTTCTCTAAGGTTCTTTCAATTACATCGGTGATACGATGCACTTGATCTATGGTCGAGTGCTTATTACGAAATCGCAACTGGTGAGTTGGAATGAGCTGTTTTTCCTCAATGATTGGCTTGAGGCGTTTCAGAAGCAATTTCTCAAATAGTTTGGCTATGGCTGGTAGCTATGGAATTGGTCGGTACGATGTTTTTTCGTTGGGTGGTTTACCCGGTTTAGGGATCATAATAACTTCCGCAATTTTCCACTGCATTGGCACACATTTTAGACGTAGTGCTGCATTGAATAGATTCGTAAGCTTCACTATGCCCCTTTTGGGTAATTCTTTAAGCACTTGCCCACTTATTAGGTCGTAGCCTGGTGCTTTTTTTTACCGCTGAGTTTTTGGATCTCCTTGTAGATTTCTTTTGGAGTTATAGGCTCAATGGCTTTATCTTCCATATTGTTTATTTCCGGTAGAATCTCATTGTCTATAGCCGGGTGTGGTTGAAAGGTGTTTTCTAAATGTTCAGCAACTATTTTTGCTTTTTCATTATCTTTCCTTGCCCATCCACCATCTTCTCTGCGAATGGGTGGATTTTGGATTTGTGGCCTTTTTAGTCTCTTGGTGGCTCTCCAAAGCGAATATTCGGTCTCTTTATCATCTGTTAACCCTCTTAGGAATTCAGTGAATGTTTCGTTTTTAACTGAGCGGATCTCATCTTTGAGTTGTTGATTTAGCCGATTTAGCAGTCTTCTGTCTGCTGGTGCTCTAGTTTGTTGCCATTTGTTTCGTGCTTTTCGTTTCATTGAGACAAGTTCTCTAATTTCCCTAGGGTAGTTAAGGCCAGTTGTTTTTCTTTTTGGCACAGGGGTGTTGTTCCATGTTGCTTGCTGCAGATTGGTTACGAGCAGCTCTGCTTCCGTGTCAAGCTGTCAGTAGTTCTTAATGGAACGTTCAAGTTGATGCGTTCTTCCACTTCTGCTCTGAATCCGTCCCAGTCTGTCCATTTGTTCGATAGTGCCGGTTGTTGTGATTTAGCAATAATTGTTTCGCTAATTGTCATTGTAATTGGAGGAGGTCAGATGACAGGTCGTAATTGTCCTCGATATTGGTGTAATTAGAGGAGATTCCTTTCAATATGAAGAAGTCGATTAGATCTGGGATCTTATTGCTATCTGCCGGCCAATACGTTGGTTTCCTAGTAGACTGGCATACGCAATTGCCTTGTTTGATTGCTTCATATAGCTGTCCCTTTGGTGGTGATAAGCCTTGACCCCCAGTAGGTATGTTTAGCATTGAAATCTCCTCCAATTATAAAGTGATCTCCTAGTGTTTGGAAAAGCCTAGCATAATCATTTTTATCTAGTGCATACCTAGGCGGGCAGTATATTGCAGTAACTGTATAGTCCTTGGATTTTGTACAGATTTTTACAGATGTTACTTGTATTTCACGTGTGTTGTAATTGCTTTCTTCATAGTGCTTGACATTTTCCTCTATTATTGCCGCCGAACCACCTCTCGCTGTGTTATCCGGGTGGGCAGTGTGGTATAGTTTATATCCTTTTATATTTAGGTAGCTTTCCTTAGTGAAATGGGTTTCGGAAATCAGACAGACGTCTATTTTCTGATCCCAAAGGAATAGTTCTACTTTATGGGCATGTTGGAGTAGCCCATTCGCATTAAAGGCTGCAATTCTAATTGATGATGCCATTTTTACTTCTTGTAATTGGCTGCTGCCTTTTTGCTAGTTTCCAACTTTGTAACTCTGGTTAGAATAGGTTTGATGGAATTCTCGAGTTTTCCAAGCATTATTTGCAGGATTTTGTTGATAGCATCTAAGTTTATTTCTTCCTTCGGCTCTTGTTGCGATTTGCCTTTTGTCTTCTGCGCATAGGCATTACTTGCTATGCTTTGTTGAGGTATTGGTTCAGCTTTAGGTAGTGTAGGAAAATTCTGTGAATTTTTCTTTATCGCTGCCGTCTGTCGCGCAACAGTTGTTCTTGTTTTTCTTTCTTGTAAAGTTTTTTCCCTTCGTTTTTGTAGTTCTTTTGGGACAACACACCCTCGATAATTTGCTGGGTGTGCTTCTCCGCAGTTTGCACATTTCGCTTTTTCAAGCTTCCCTGAATTGCAATATTTTGTAATGTGGTGTCCTGCGCATTTTACGCACCTCGCTGCTTTGTTGCAGAGGGATTGGGTATGCCCAAATGCTTGACACGTTTTACATTGTGGGATGAGAGCTGTTTTCTCTCGTAGCGGTTCTATTTTAACCTTCAAACCAGCGATTGATGTAATTGCAAAAATCTTCTTGCTATATATGTATATATCCATATGCTGTCACTGACACTGTCACCAACGCTTTATTGTTAATATTCATATTCATCATCAACAGCTTTTCCGTCCCACTGCTGGGCATCGGCCTCTTCTCTGCCACGTGTTTCTCCTCAGCGCTAAAGTAGAAACACGGGGGATCTCCAGTTTAACGTCGAATCCGAACGACAGAAATTCCAGAGAAGGTTTTTAGCATTAAGATCCCACGGTTGCAAGCCGGATTGGGAAATTGTGTGTGGCGGGTTGCAGACAAGATTTGTTATAAATCTGCATAGTTCTGCTATATATAATAATGCTATAATATTCATATTACTTTTCATTAATCGTAATGAGATATTAAACGATGTTCAACTTAATATTAGCTAAGGCACGTAATATCAGCATCATCGTACTCCGTCCCATTATGGAAGGTAAGTAACAGCATGGCTATATGATCATTATTCTAATAAATTTATTTGGCGTGGAGAGCTCGTCATTTGGCCTCCAAGATCACCAGATTTAAATCCTCTAGGTTTTTATCTTTGCAGGCGTCTGAAGATACAGGTACACGGTATTGAATTACATACGAGGTCCGACAATTATATTATAAGATCAGGTTTCAACACGCAAGGTGTTTTACCGGATACGGATGTGTACGCCTGCGTGTTGTCGATCAAAGAAAATCAGTCACGTGGTCGTAACTTGTTTATTCTGGTTTGAGAAGACGTTAGAAGCGGGTCGTACATAGTCCCCGCGCCACATGCATGGCGAACGAAAAAATCGTGTAGCGCATCAACTTGAAGTTTCTAATGTAACTCAAGAAAACTCCTAGAGAACGTCCTCGACTGTTGAAAAAGAAATTTACGAGCATACTTGTATGTTATGTGCAATGGTTTTATGTGGCATAAGAGATTTTCCGGCGGTGGGGAAGCAGTCGAAGTTGATGAACGCAAAGGGCGGCCCATCACATCAAAAACCGACGAAAACTTTGAAAAAATTAATTAAATCATAGAAATGATCGATGTCTGAGTGTAAGAGTGCTTGCAGAAATGGCAAATATTAACAAAGAGACAGTTCGAGAAATTCTACATAACGAGTTTAACATGCAAACGGTCGATGCGAAAATAGTCTCCAAAAACCTAACCCAAGCTAAAAAGACACCCTTAAAGAAAGTTGCACAGGTATCCTTGAAAGGTTGAATGAGGATCCGGATTTGCTGGAAAGAGTAATCACCTGCAAAGAAACATAGATTTTCCAGTATGATCCAGAAACTAAGAGCCAATTCATGCACTGGAAGTCTCCTTTGTCACCAAAAATCAAGAAAGCAAGAATGAGTAAATCAAAATTGTAGACGTTGCTAATCTTTTCTTATCGATATATATATAAGGGTGTTATCCTCATCCAATGGGTACCTGCGGGCCAAACAGTTAACCAGGCCTACTACTTGGAGGTCCTACAGAAGCTGAGGGAATGTGTAAGAAAGAAACGTCTCGATTTGTGGAAGAACAACGCCTGGATCCCCCACCAAGACAATGCGCAGGCCCATGAAGCTCGTTCCGTGAAGCAATTTTTGGCGGATAAGAGAATCCCTATACTCAACTACCCACCGTATTCGCCGAATTTATTTAGCCGCCTGCGACTTTTACCTATTCCCATAATAAAAAATCGTTGAAATGAACCCACTTTTGAGGCGGCTTTAGAACAGGAAAAAACGGCAACACTACTTCGCAACCTCACACCACAAGACTTCCAAAATTTGTTACGGGCCAAACGAGGTTTTCCGTCGACCCGTAACCAGATAGATGGAAAACGGCCTACAGCTTAGCACAGAGGAGTAGGGGGAGTTCAAAGAAATCGCTTACGGGAGGAAATCTTCCTAGTTGTGTACCGAGTAAGTCAAAATTAGTGGGCGCCACTTTCCAAATACAGCAGATTGTAGGTCCTCGTGGAAGGCCGAGAAGCCAGCAGCTTACGGCAATCGGACTCACCTTTATTGTACCTCCTCCTATATATAAAGCTTGCAAAATTCGTACACACACAGATACAGAATGCACAATAATAAAAGCAGCAGTAAATTTTAGCCAAGTATAACTGAATTATTAAAAAAAATGACAAATATACGAAGAAATTACAGCAAATGGTGATTTTATAGTTCCATATTACAGGCTTTTAATTAGAACGTTCAGACAAGAAAACTCGCCGCCCCTGGCGTACGTCATTTATATTTTTCAAAACCCCTACGTGGCCAGCGACGCCGGAGCTTACAGGAATGACACAGTTTGTATAAAAAATTATTCTACACTTTGTAGTACACAAAAAAGGACAGTCGGCGACTGAAGGTCGCTTCTTGTTACATAAAAAGGTTAAATCCCTCGAAATTTTGCAAGCTGGCGCGAAAAGGGGTTCTTTCTTCACAGCACAAAAAAACTTAGTTCTTTCCCTTGAATTTCGAACAGCGAGACGGAGCCAGGCACAATGTCGGAAGTATTTTCTCAGAAGCAGGTCAAGTCTGGGGGTATTCCCCGGCCCGGGAAAAACGCAGACGACTTCGTCAGGTAACTTTGAGACGAAACTTTTGTTGGGACGCCCCTGGAAGTAAGATTATTTCCAACGGGGCCGGTTTACGTTGGGAGCGACGGGAATTTCAGACGATTGCAACCACAACCAGCACTCTAACCATCATATTTTCACGGGTTTAATACGCTTATATCCGATCTGAAATCGAAGGAACAATTGCAATCTACTGTCCATACACAAGGCTTTACACTGCTGATTTTTATTTAGATCCGACTTGGTCGAGATAATAATTGCCTACAGGAATCTGCGATACGATAGAATTAAATGTAGCATTAGCCGCGAATAACCCGTTTTTTCTAAAACGTCCGCCTAGGCCTAAGGATTATTGCCTACTTTCGTTACGGCCCTCTCATGGATGGAATGAGCGACCGGAGCCATCAGAGATGTAAAACTGACTGCGGAACTCTCGCAACGGAAACCTGCATTTCCCCCCAAAATATTGCAACGTATTACGAAATATCATGTAATATTCCAGAACAATTTGGGCACGTGAATTCGCAGAAAGCGTCTAAGATCAGGCGCGAAAAAAAAAACAATATTCGGTAGTTTAAGCCTACGAAGGGAAACTTTCGAAATTGGTCCCGTCATAGCTCAATCCTTAAAAACAAAATAACTAAAATAATAACGAAAACTGTAACCATCATAAAATTGGCAATTAAAATAACGTTTTTAATTCCTATGGAGCGGCAATTAAAGTAAGACATTAATCCAAATAAAGCGGCAAAATTTAAAAGAACATAATAAATTGATTCCAGCATTGGCAAAATAGCATGCATCGCTGTATATTTAGGGAAGGGGAGTACTTTGAAGAGGAACATTGTTAGATTGTATTATCTTTAAAATAAAATGCATTTAGTTATAACATAATTGTCGGACCTCGTACTCATAGACAATTAGTTGACATGATCTTCAAGGCGTCAAATGAAATATAAAGTAAAAATGTAATGTTTCTAGTGTATGATAGGCAGATTTGTCGCTATCAGACTCATATTCATGCTCAAAGAGCACATTTTAAGCATTTATTATAATAAATATATGTTTTAATATTGTTTTGTCTGAGGGCGCTTGATATACATGTTTGAAATCACTTATCCCATTAAACCTTTAATTCCCTGTAGTTTCGTGCTTACTTACAATAGGACTAAGCTACAATAGACTTTGTTTACTAGAAGTTGCCTCGGCAACTAAATGGCGAAGCTTAATATACTAGTTGTGACGCCCCCTGTATACTGCAATTTATAAATCTCTAACAGATTTATTTATACACAGATATATAACATATTTATATAAATTTTAATTAAATATAGCAAATACAGATTTATGTAGTATAATACATGTGGCGCCCCCTAGCGTATTTGCTAAACGTAACAATTTTTAATTATTAGGTAAATACCACAATTAAAGTGAATACATATTTAATTGGTTTTAATTTAATGAAGAGTTATAGTAAATATTTGCATAATGTTCGATATCAATTTTTATTCGTCTGTTAAATGATGTAATTGGATTAATCTTACCCTAACGATGTTTAAATTGTTTTGGTTGGCTAAGTCCTACCGCAAACCGTTCCCCATTCGAGCTGGCCTTGTTCCAATTCCAATTGTACAGTCTTTTATGAGAGCTGTAACTTTTAATGAGCATTCATTGAATTGCGTATGCTATTGATGTAAGCCTGCCTCTTAGAAAAATGGCGTCGTTACATCCCGGATTAATAACGCGGATGTACGTGCGAATTAACGAAATTATACATTTTTATAGTACCCTATATGTGGAAACGCGCGGTAAGTAAAAATGTCGTGGAATAAACAGGGCGCAGCAAGAAGCAGATGATATTGCCTATTCGCGAATTAAAATGCAGAGCATGTCTAGATCCAGAGGGAGATATTTAGCTGAAATTGGTTTGGGACACATCGCTGGAGACAGCTTTAAAGTTTTCTGCATCTTCAAATAAGTTTTTCCGTTTTACAAATTGTTCTTTTTTCACTTGTTACTTGCAAAATTCATAAATATGCCATTGTAAGCAATTCTTTACTGACAAAAACTGTCTTTTTCGCAATCGCTCCCGACAACAAAATTTACTTTTCCAACGATATTTGACGTAAGCGCGCTGACTTCTTGAAAGTTGTCTGAAAACAAAAGCTTGGAGAAAAGTAACAATTCAGAGTTTTGGATCTACCAGTTCGTAATAAGAAAAGGCTTTAAGAAACTTCTGTTATTTAAATAACCTAGTTAATGCGTACACAATACGTTTAATAACGGAACGTAACAAAGGAGACTGACGTAATTAAAAAATTTAAAGCACAAAATGCTCTTCCGAAGGTGTGCTCGAAATTATGCCGCTTTAAAAGCGGACTTGTTACCTTAAAATGGTAA
Source organism: Limonius californicus (assembly GCA_014611495.1). Classification (NCBI taxonomy): domain Eukaryota; kingdom Metazoa; phylum Arthropoda; class Insecta; order Coleoptera; family Elateridae; genus Limonius; species Limonius californicus. The sequence goes on along the minus strand of JABXWE010024395.1, from coordinate 11,249 downwards.
AATGTTTTAAATTAAAATCGGGATTTCATTTTATAATTAAAATTTCCTGGACATTTATTTGTTAGGCTTTTTATCTTTAAAATACCGGGGGCCTGGCTGCAGGATTACAGCTTTGTAGAAGCAGGTGAAGTTTATACCGATCCCTTATAATCCAATTTCGTTCTCTAGTTTTCAATTTCGGCTTCTTATGAATGTATAACGAAAAAGTGAATTATTTAATTTGAAGCGAATTTATTTTCCAGGTTCCCGAGCAAGGACGAACTCACACGTAAACGCACATATTAAACCCCTGCCAAGTTGGGCGATTGTCTCGAAATTCGTGAAATATTTGGCGCAAGTTTATTTAGGGTAAAGGTGAACTGATGCGTTTACAGTTACAAGGAAGTTATTCAAAATGAAGGCAATTATACAGTTTATAACTTTACCAGCCTAAATTCGCAAACTCCTACAAGTGTTGTAAACTTAATTCGACGTTTTTAAAGTTTATAGTTATATCTCAATTACGCAGAGTAGAATTAATTTCTAAAGCGTAACTCAAATTACTCGTCGCGTTCTTGGGAGCTTTTGTCATAATTGCTTCACTTTACCTTCCAAATTCACCCTTCGTATTTTACGCAACAAGAATAAATGTGTCAAATACGCAATCTTTGAATGTAGATTCACCGGAAAATCGATGTTAATTTCATTAACTTAAAGCGTTTTTAAATTTTTGATGAGGAATTTGTCAACGAGGTTAAGTAAATAGATGAAAATAACTGCGAAACCATTTGGTCCCATCAATAGAAAAAGCTTCTTTCCAATTTCATAAATTGTTTTTTGTTTGTGTGTTGTATTATCCAATATCGCATTATTTTTAAGTGGTTTCCATTGGCAAAGAAACCATATAACTAATAGTTAACCTCTCAAAAATGCAAGGTCACCATTAGTTAACCAAAAGTTAGCCTGTAGATTAACTATGTCACATATTAGTTAACCATAGTCTCTAAAGTCTCTAAAAGGTTAACAATGAAAGGTTTACAGAAGCTAACCTTGAAAGTAAGCTTCTGGTTAACTTTAGAAGATGTTCAAAACCGAACCTTCACAATCATAAAAGATACCCAAAAACTAAACTTTAAAATCATCTTTTGATTATCCATGAAAGGTGTCCAAAAGCTAACCTTGAAACTCATCTTTTGCTTAACCATAAAAGACGTCCAAAAGTTAACCTTGAAAGTAAGCTTCTGGTTAACGTTAGAAGATGTTCAAAAGCTAACCTAGAAGTCATCTTTTGGTTAACCATTAAAGATGTCCAAGCACTGAACTTGAAAGTCATCTCTCGGTTAACCATTGAAGATGTTCAGCAGCTAACCTTGAAACTCATCTACTGTAAGTATGTATAATCCAGTAAAGACTAGCTTAAGTATATATGATGGAGGATAATCTCAGAACAGCTAAAATTCTAGATATGTGTGAGGAGGCGTTGTCATACGTGTCATGCGGTGATACGTCAGTAGTTAACTCAACACAACGATTTTCGTAGTTTTTACTCAGTTTTTATATCAAGTTGTCGTCATACTAATGAATAATGCAGCAGCAAATAATCAATTAACTTTTGATAGCTGTGAACCAAATTTCTTCGGCGGGGTGATTTATTATGTTCGACTATTTCGATTCTTGTTTGGTATCTAGACAAAAGTGTTTACACTACGTTTCATGAGAGGTTATATTTCGCTGAAAAGGTTATTGCTTTTCCTTCTTCTTCTTCAGCCTATGTGAGTTCACTACTGGACGTAGTCTAAAAGACCAACTAATTTTTATCTAACTGAAATTAACTAAATTGTTATGCTAAGAATTCACCCACCAGTGTTCTGTCAGTTCCGTCTTGCAGCACTTTCTTTGTGTGTTACCACTTCACTTTTGCTCTGCTCATTTCACTGACACTTTCACGTCGCTTTACATTAGCTCAGATGGTTGTAGCCTTCTCGGTAGATCTGTTTGTGCTAATGAAGCCTAGTCTCGTGCTTCTGGGTAAGGTTTCTTATTCCTTCTGTCGCGGCTTCTATCCCTAGATTCCTGTGGATATCATTGTTTCTAACGTACTAGGACGAATTTACGATACTCCTCAGCACTATTCTGGAAATTTTTTATTTGGTTAATGTTAGTTTTGCTGGCGTAGCCTCAAATTCTATTATTGTTTCTTTGAAGCAGTAGTTTTATTACTATTTTCTTCAAGTTCTATTAATCTCGCAGAGATTGCATTTACCATGTTTTCTTTCTGCTCGAACTAGTTTTCCTGTTGTTCAAGTTTGACATTATGCATTTTAGTAGCTGGTTTGTCGAAACTTCTGTTTTCTTTGAAGTTTCCTTCTTTTCTTTAGTATTTGGTAGTGATGGGAGTGCTTTTGGGTTCCATCTACAGAGTATTTTTTCTGTCTTCCTTCCTTTTGCGTTGTTTTGGTTAGTGTTGGCTGCTTCGATCCTTATCTTCTGCGTACTTTTGGCTACTTCGCATACTCGGTAGCTGGCTGGGTGGAGTTTGTCACAATTGGTACATTTTGGTTTGCTGTTTTTATTCATTTTGCATTATTTTGTGTGGTATCGTCCAGCACATTTCACGCATCTTGATTCTCTGTTGCAGAATTTCTGGGTGTGCCCATAACTTTGGCATCGCACTGGGAGACTACTTTTGATTTTCTTAGAGGTGTTATTTCAACCTTTATACGCAGTATCCAGTAATTTTTTCTTGCTTGTCTGCCATTCCGTCAACGGTCAGATTGTTTATATCATAATCTTAGACCCATAACACCTGGTATGTAGGTTCTCGCTGCGTCTACATCCCCGCAGTAGGCCGGGCGATGACCCGCTAATGCTCGCTTTTCCCTACTGTTGCACTTTATCGGAGCACGGTCGAACGCGTCCGTACCCTTCGAAACTTAAATTACTATTCGGCTTCTATCCTGTGCTATTTTTAGCAAGGCCTTTCTGCTGTTTTTATACCATTTGACAATCATTTATAAAGTTTTCCCACTCCCCTTTACGTTGTTCTCGGGCGCCAGTGGAATATTTTGTGTGTGACTACATCCTGGCATTTTGGCGTTTTCAGGCTCGCCTGCACGTTTTATTATATCCGTGACCTTACTTCTTCTATAAATTTCTTTGTTTTCTGTATGGCCTTTATGCTTACTCCAAGCATGGTTCTTTCCATCGCCCTTTTTGAAACTTGCGGTTTTATTCAGGTATTTGGGTTGACGTGACAGTCTCCATACCATATGTTGCTACAGGTAAAACACATGTATCGTACACCTTCGATCTTAACGATATTGTGATATGGTTCTTCAATGTGTACGCCATGTTTCCAAAGGCGGTCCAGCTTACCCTGATTCCACTTATTACTTCTGTCATTTTATATTCTCTCACCATCTGAACCTAATGCCTCAATTGCACATATTTATCCAGGTTGTCTAATATTTCGCCATCTAATGTGATTTGATGATAAAAACTTCTTCTACGAGAAATTAGAAGAAACATATGAAAGGTCCCCAAATCATGACATTAAAATAATCCTAGGGGATTTGAACGCTAAAATTTGTAAAGAGGAAATCTACAGGCCCACTATCGGAGCACAAAGCAAACACCAAACTAATAACGCCAATGGAACGAGAATTGTAGACTTTGCAGAGGGGAAAAAACCTAACTACTAGCACTGCGCATTTCCCGCATAAAGAAATCCATAAGGAAACGTGGATATCACCCGACGGGGCAACCAGAGACCAAATAGGCCACGTAATAATAGATGCAAGTCGCAGAGCAATCATCCAGGATATCAGAAGTTGTAAGGGAGCTGACTGCCACTCCGACCACCTCTTACTACGGGGTCGCCTAAGACCAAGAATTGCAAACATGTATATTAAAAAGGATAAAGAAATAAGATGAAAAAAGTATAACACGCAAGCCTTACAGGAAGAAGAAATAAAAATAAAATATAAAACAATACTATCAAATAAATTAGCGTCAGGAGAAGAAGAAGTAAGGGAAAACAACAGATACATAGAAGATAAATGGAGGAAAATAAAAGACGCAATTATAAAGGCCACCGAGAATAGTGCAGGTTTTGCACAACAAGAAAAAAGAATGAATTGCACGATATGGAGTGGAATAGCCCTGAAAGAAAGAAATGAAGCTAGAATAAAAATACTACAAAGAAGAACTAGAAGGAGCAAAGAGGAATTCAACAACAAAAGAAGAGCCGCAAAGAGAATATGCAGAAGGAAGAAAAGAGAGTGGGAACTAGAAAATCTAAATCCTCTAGAGCAACAATATAATAGACAAGATGCAAGAAAATATTATAAAAGAATGGGTGAAATAAAAGCAGGATGTCAACCCAGAATAACCTACTGCAAGGATAAACAAAATCAACTATAGGCGATAGAGAGAAAATACTAGAAAGATGGGCAGAGTTCTTCAGAGAACTACTAAACCCAGAAAAGAATAATGAAGAAGACAGAAATGAAGAACACTTGCACTTCCAACAACCACAGTTATATATGTATAGCCCCACCAACCAAAGAAGAAATAAGGGAAGCGATTATGAAACAAAAGAACAATAAAGCACCGGGAGAAAATGATATTACCGCTGAATTATTTAAATACGGTATAGAAGATTTAGCAACACCCCTATATGATCTGATAACAGAAATAAGGAAACAGGAAAAATTGCCCACAAGTTGGTCGATAGCAATTATATGCCCCATATGGAAGAAGAAAGGAGACAAACTCCAGTGTGGAAACGACAGAGGGATATCGCTGCTAAATATAGCATATAAGCTCATGTCCTCGTTAATTCCCAAGAATCTAGAACCGTACATCGAAGAAATACTAGAAGAACACCAGTGTGGCTTCCGCCAAAACAGATCCACAACAGACTAAATATTTAGCCTCAGAGAAATACTATCAAAATGCTATGAATACGACATAGATATACATCAGCTATACATAGACTACAAACAAGCATACGATAGCATTAACAGAGAAAAACTACTTAAGCTCGTGGTAGACTTTAACATACCAGAGAAATTGGTTATCTAGAAAGATGACACTGAACAAACCAGAAAATAAAGTAAGGGTTCAAGAAGACACAGCACAAAACTTCACAGTCGCGATAGGTTTAAGGCAAGGCGATCCACTATCCACAATGTTATTTAACATAACTCTGGAAAAAGCCCTGGAAAGTATCATAGGAAACGGACAAGGTACAATCTACAATAAATCGAATCAAATTCTGGCATACACAGATTATATTGCACTAGTTGGTAGGACAAAAGAAATAATCCAATCTACGTTTGAAGAACTTGAGATGGCGTGCAAACCACTAGGCCGAACAATAAATGACGCAAAAAGCAAATATATGGTACACACAAGAAACCAAAGGAAAGGACAAGAAGATCACCTGCAAACCCAAGATCACATATTCGAAAGAACTAACAGCTTCAAATACCTTGGAAGCACAATAACAGAACAAAACGAAATAAACGAAAAAATAAGATCTAGACTAGTGTAATAGAATAGAAGTTATTTTGCACTACAGGGCATACTAAGATCGAAGAACATTCCACGAAACCTAAAGAAGAAAATATACACAACTATACGACGTGTAATGATCTACGCTAGTGAAACCTGGGTACTTACAATAAACGATCAAAGAACACTAAATATATGGGAACGAAAAGTACTGTGAAAAATATATGGACCAGTCAACGTTCTAGGAAATTGGAGAATTAGAACAAACACAGAGCTTAGGGAATTGTACCAAGAACCACATCTGGTTGCGAAGAAGAAGAAAAGGAAGTCCCAGAAAACCATGGCTCCACGACGTGGAATAAGACCTAACAACACTAGAAATAAGAAGAAGGAGGAGGGAAGCAGAGAATAGATCAAGATGGAAGGAAACAGTAGCAGAAGCCAAGGTCCTGAATGGACCGTAGCGTTCACAGAGGGAGAGAAATTGATTTGAGGATATTCTTTTTCTTTATTACTTCTTAGAAAAACAAAATTTTACATTGATCAATCTACTAGTATTTGCTTATCAAATACAGAAGGTGTCTCGGTACCAACCTTCTTCTTCATCATCATCATCATCATCATCTGACATGGAGCCGACTCGAGGATCACATATAAAAATGAGCATACAGAATTCATAATCTTTGGCAGTATTCGATCAAAGTAGCTACCAATTTCATTCCGGTAAACGCATTCAACCTAGCAGATTACCTATATTGTAAAACTAGTTTGGTTTTTTACATCTAACTGAAGTATATTCCAAAATATCCAAATACTATTAAAAACTGCAAATGAAACAAATCCACATTCAGTGCGTTCAAAAATTGCTATATTATAATAATATGTTTCGGAAACTTGAATATGATTAAAAGTTAGTGAATTCTTGTTCCTCGAACGTTTCTTTATTGTTCATTACTTAGATTGCTTTGAAAAAAGACCAAAGTACATGCGATCCTATATCACAATTACAAGTATTTTTATACTTCCACACAACAAAAATCAATTCGTCAATTATACTTATTACGTAAAAACAAAGTTCGAGCTAAAGACTCTAGAGATTGTTATCAGAGTGCAATGATTCGCTCCGGCCTGATGACCAGATCAGCCCGATCCAGTAATCCGGTCGATGCCCGATCCGTTCCATTCCCAATTACAACCATGCTTAATTAGCTGTCAATGCTCTAATTCAATTAATAACATTGTTTATCATTTCTGCCTTTCGCAGCCATCAATCCAGTACCCACATCCTGTTCCTTTGTAACCGAAACTGGCATTCGGATTTCTGTAGGTCTTTAATCACCTCACTTGTTCCTGTCAAACTAAGCCGAATTTTTTTAATGAATTTAATAAAACAGCTAAGATAATACACATATGATGCTTGCAGAAAATGGGAATCCTATACACTAAAGTAGACTTATTTATTTACTTCTCGGAAGCTGAATTCAAGGCTAAACTACGATAGCTCTGCTTAAAGCCTGGAAAAGATTATACATAAAACTATTGAACTTTAAACTCAAGAGATAGGTTTCTTCCTCAGAATGATTTAGTTCAATATTTGTTCGCCAACCTCATTAGAAAGTAAGCTTCTGACCTTCATTTAGTGCAAAAGACGTTAATTTGTTTGTCGGGAAATAAAGTAATTTTGCCTGCCGGCGGGTGAAAAGTAATTTTGATTTTTCCGTATAAAATACAAAAGGAAACATATAAATAAATAAGAAATGATAAATAGAGCCCAGTATAACAACAAAATATCTTATTTATTTTTAATAATAATATGAAAATTATAATTAGTAGTCCGTTAAAGATATACTGGAAGAAGTAAAAGTAATTTCTTTCGTGGTTGCACAAATGTATTTTGATTATTTGGACTATAATTGAATATTTTATTTCTTTCTTTGAAACTTCGTTTGACGATACCTGATTTTAAATATTTAGTATTACTTTTCTATTTTGTTTGTAGACATCTTGGGCAACTACTGTAGAATAGCTGTTTCCGCTACCCACAAATTTTCTACAGGTGTGCACAAAAAATAGTCTGTTGCGGCTCAAAAGCTAAGCATGCAACAACACGACGTAGAAGGCTCTTCGGTTAGCATAAACAGGTGGGGGATAGCGGAAAACAATTACTGGAACAAAGTCTTGATAGTTACAATGTACAGAGTAGTCTAAATAAATGGGTGCCACACTTTCAAGGAACAGCTAAACGAAGTTCCTCCTAAAAGAGGGAATCTAACCTACCTTACTGAGCTTCCGCCTTACCCGAATATTTTTTACAACATACATACAAAAAGAAAAGTACATAGAAATAACAAGTTATAAATTATTAAACAATGGGCACGTAATATATTAAATGAAACGGTTTATACAGTTACAAACCAAAATGTACAAGGGGGTCTAGATACAGTCTATATTTAAATAATATATAAAGAAAGGGCTTTGACGGATTCGAACGGGTTGCTTCAGTTAGTTATTAAATTATCAAACAATTAGCAAAAGAAAGCTTCTTTATTTCGTGAAAATGCGGCAACTTCTGTTTCCCACATACCGGAGCACTTCGTGAGCAATCTCTGCTTATAATTTTCACTAATAACTGTATATATGGATAGTTTTTACCTTGAAGTAAAGGAAATATCAAGATTTTTACTTGATGGAGGCCTCAGGGTGGAGGTAACGGATGAGACAGCAATGGCAGCTAATGAACAGTGAATTAATTTGCAATAGATTACATGTTAATAGCTCATGGAATATCTTCGAACTTATTATTTTAAATAACCCAGAAACAGCGAATAAAGCCACAGAGCTTTTGTAAAAATGGCGAATCCTCAGAAATAAAAAAGTGAAGCGGTGTTGATTTTTATTCGTTTAAAATGAAACGAGAAACCACACAGTAATCTCAATTAAATTTTTACTCCTGTATGTAGTTAGTCCGACCATATAGTAGATTTTAATTACGGGATACGATAGAGCTTTAAATGTACAAGAACAATTTTTAATTCCAACCTTATCATGCCTTATAATTCTATGCTCGACTTCCATTTGTTACCTTAAAAAAAAACGATAAGCCGACCGGTACCAATTCTCCAGAACATACCCAGGCGAGTAACCTGATCGTAATTCCTCGAAATGCCTCTAATATTGCTGAAATATAACAGTAATAACTTCCGGGATAGCAAAAGGTGGTGTAAGACCCTCTATACAGAGTGATTCGAAACATTTGCGAAAATCTTCAACCACATGTAGCTGAGGTTATTTAACTTCTAAAACAACTAGTAAATGTTTTAGCACTCTGCACCGTTCCGGATGTATGGGGCTCCAATAGTTTTTTATTAATTCACTAAAATGTAAATAACTTTAAAGTTTCTTGTCCGATTTGGTCAACTTCATTGCTTTCGGAAGCTAACAATCCAAGCTTAATTTCCAGTCGGGCGAAATGTATAATTCAGTGTGAAAAGTATACATGAAATCTAATCCAGAAGTGAAGCGTTTGTAAATTGGTATATATTTAACCTGAGTATTTTTTGCAACTTCTGAACTAGTGTTCTGATTTCCACAAAAATGATCTTATAAAGGTTTTTCGAAAATTTAATCTTTAAAGAGTTATTTAACAGAGTTCGAATATAAATGACAATTTAAATACATACAACTAATTTAGAAATATTCACATAATATTCATTTCTGTTTCAGATTTCATCCACTTTCCGCAGACAATTGCACATTTTTCTTGACTGGAAATTAAGCTTGGACTGTTGGCTTTCCAAAATAACAAAGTCTACAACAATTGAACAAGGAAAATTTTACTTGTATTTTAGTGAATTGATGCAAGAAGCGCCACATCTCCGTATCGATGCTAAATTTGAAAATATTACTAAGCGATTTAAGGGTAAAATAGCTTTAGCTGTACCTGGTTAAAGTTTTTCGCTCATGTTTAGAATCACCCTGTATATGAATTAAAATTATGAGATGAATTTAACCGACATTCAAATTCACAATCCCCGAAATGACTTCCATTTAGATGTAAACCTACCACGAAAGCTGCCGGTGACTAGCAGAACGCCCAAGAGTATCTAACCAGTTATTACTGTTTGCAAATTGGTGTTGTTTAAGCTTGTTTTGTCAATTGAAGCGTCTTGGATACCATCGATACCAACTCTATTTTCCTTGCAAAACTCGTTTTTTTAATTAGGATTACGTATAAAATCAAATAATTTTCATAAATTTCTTGAGTATTACGAATAAGTCACATGTACAATTCAGGAAAGAATCATTGCTTTCCTTCTGTGCGGCACCCGATAGACGAAATCATAATTTTCTTAACACAAACATCACTTAAATGCTTTAAGATATTTAGTATGACAACCCGTAAGTTACCGTAAAGGGCAAGAAGGACTGACCAGGTTAAGTTTTGACACGGATTAGCGTTGGATGTAACAAATGATCCTCATCAGCGTATCCATCCATGCATTACAGCATTCCAACATGTTTCTATTGGCTAACGGTTTCTAAGTAGTCCTAAACTTCTAAAGGCTACTGGTTTGTATTTGCAGGGTATTCTTGGAATTTCGGTCATTCTAGTTACGCGTAATGGCCAGTTCTGCTTCTATTATAAGATGGAAAAATCTTAAAATACTTTTGGTGCATAGAACCAACAATTTCCTATACGTTTATTTTGGAAAATCATAAATTTATACTAACTTGTGTTAGGCAGTGGTTTTTGCCTACTCTGAATCTTACTAAATTGTACTCTCAACTGACAAATATTTACAAAAATATTCGTAACTCATAACAACATCTGTTAAGAATCACTTTAGAAGATTTAGGCGGGAGGGTGGCGAAGTTGATCCGATTGTGCAAGTGTTTCTTTGAATGTTAAGAGTAAATAGAGAAAATGTGGTGTAAAATGCCGATCAGGGTAGTCTACCGATGATAGCGTTGTTGGTAGCTAAGCGCTAGTTTTGCATATTTGGTGTCATAGCTAATCAATAGCGTTCGCCAACCTACCAACTGATTGCGATATGTTTATTATATATTGTCGTGTACGGACAGCAGCGTACTTTTCAAACTCAACCTTAAACTTCTGTTACTTGTAATTACTTAATCTTGCATCCGGCTAGCTTTCATAGGGGTCTATCTCAGTTACTGGGTCGCTCATAAATTATAGTACCACACCTTCGTAGTTCGCTGTCATTAACTCTGAATGCATCCCAAATAAAAGATTACCAGTTTCTTTAAACTCTAACTTTTAATAGTTTTGTAAAGTTACAATCAACCTAAACATATTCCATTCGAAACTTAACACTGTTATTACTTAATTTTGAATTTCTATCAAGCTCGGATTTCTGTGAACAGTTTCACGTCCGCAGCTGTTTTTACATTTTTTATTTTGCCCACTTAATTATTTCTTCATTCCCCCTGATAACCCTCATGTCTGGTCTATCGAAACATTTCAACGATCCCATTCGATCTACGCCAACGTCTTTTTAAAAATGAATGAAGATCCTTGATCACATACTTCGATGTGCCAAACATTGTACAGAAAAGCAACTACAGTTAACACAAAGATAACGTGGAGTAGGAAAATACAAGGCTAACCAAAATATCATGACATATTTTCCCTCTCAAAAAAGTCTTCCGAATGGTACACCGCAGGTACTACACTTCGGATTACTTTTTTTTTCTTGTACATTGTATTTCGTATATGAGGATAATCAAACCAA
>JABXWE010024394.1:0-11081 GCA_014611495.1 Limonius californicus | reverse complement strand
TATCAACTTTCGAATAAATGGTTTCCAATGTAGTGCAATATATTCTATAAATTTTGAGAATTTTGTACTGTTCACTTATTACACAAGCTCTCCCATAATAAGCTAATGGTTATTCAATATCTTTTGAATGAATCGACTTGCATCTAATTACATAGAGAGTCCCATAATAAGCTGATGAAATCTAAATTGTAATAATTTTTGAATAAATAGTTTCCAATGTAATGAATGCAACATATTCAATAAGCTTTGGGAATTTTGTACTATTCACTTATTACACAGGTTGCTCTATAATATGATAATGGTTAATAAAAAATATTTAAACAAAATGATTGGTTTCTAATTTATAGGATAATTTCTTGTTATTATATATTTTATAAATTTTGGGAATTTTGTACTATTCACTTATAACACAGGCTCTCCCAAAATAAACCAATGGTTATTCAATATCTTTTGAATGAATCGATTTGTATCTAGTTTATGGGATCGTTACTTGTTGCACGGGGGTGTCCCATAATAAGCTAATGAGATTTAAATTATATCTCTTGAACTTAAACCATTTTAAATTGAGCAACATTTTCAGTAGGTTTTCGTATCTATCTGGCTATCACCTGTTGCATAGAGTGTCTCGTAAGTTCATAACATGCTACCGGATTTAAAATTGTAATGACTTTTGGTTAAATTCCAATTTAGCGTAATAGGTTTGTAGGATTTTGGATTTATAGGATAATTACTAGTTGGACAGGATATCCCATAATAAGCTGATGAAATTTAAATTCTAATAACTTATGAATAAATGGTTTCCAATGTATAGCAGCACATCCAGTAAGCATTGTGAATTAATAAGAAGCTAATGGTTTAAACAATCTTTAAATAAATTGATTGCTATCTAATTTTCTCCAACACATGTAGTAGACTTTGGTATTTGTGGGACAATTACTTATTGTGCTTATGAATATTTTACATTTGGCTTGACATAACCAAAACTTTAATGATTTTTCTGACTGTCACAACAAATTAAATCACTTGATGTTATAAAATAATACTCTATAGGGTTTAGTTATTCAGTTGAAGAATGTCTATTTATTGTTGAGTCTTACATGCAAACGAACCTTAAGTGTTCAGATTCAAAGGTATCATAATTTGCTTTGTTGTGTAATGAATAATTTTCAATCAGGATTACAGAAATGTATTAAAGAATCCAATGACTACCAACAAATATTATTTAAAACGATTTCCGTATATGTTTATTCAATCAGTCAGACTAATAAAAGAATGGTTTTCCATTTTATGCAGAATTAACTGATATTTGCATATATTACATCAACTTGTTATAGGGAATCCTGTATAAGTTTGGTTTATCCATTCACATCAATCAATAACACCACATGAAATGTTTGCAACACAGTTCACATCCAATTAATTTTCTAGTGTCCACTTAAAATATGAATTATATTAACAAGCAACGTTCTGGCACAACACTTTATTAAACTAGTCTTTTCTGTTCTGAAAATTCAGTATTTTGAATAAAACTAAAGCCCTTCCATTAGAAAAAAATTAATCATGAGCAGAATAATGTCCAGACTTCCCGAAGAAAAAGCAATAATTAATATGCAGCTGCAGGTGCATAATGGAGCGTTTCTTTCCAGATTAATGATTCCCCTGTTAATCCTGCAGCTCGCGCACTAACGAACAAATGGCCGTGATTCGCTCCTTTAAGGATTTAAATTGCTCCACTATACCGGGTTTTGAATCTTTGATTAACGACGCCTTCACGTACGGTTTGCTTCCAAATTGCAGCGGCATTAAGTTTCGACTAGCGCCTTTAATAGTCCACCAAGTTCACTAATTACTTCCATCAGAACGCGACGCAGGAGGCAAAGTTTTCAGGACAATAAGTGTTCCAAAAATTTAAACGACGCATCAAGTTCGCACGTGCTCGTGTTTAATTAGTAATTATGCAAGTTTTCTGGAATACGATAACGTTGTTTTTCGCAAAATCGGATTAAAGCATAAGTTTGGTTTTAATTGGAGAAAATCGGAATTTTTGGGATAAAACTTTTCGCAACGGTCGGGAAGGCGTTCTTAATTAATACAAACAAGTTCCATTATTATTATTTTTAGGCACAACAATATAATCATATATCACACCATTAATTAAATTTACATATAATTCAGCAAACAGATGATAAAAACAGTAAACAAACGAGAGCAGTGTTACTGTGCGTTGTAAGAAGCGAAATAAACTTTAGAGAGATAAGTGTGTTCAGTGGTACGTGATCCCGATACGAAAACAAGCCGCGGAAAATTCGGGTTTTGGTGAAATGTGGTCGAAAACGGAAAACCGCCGAAACTAGTAACAATGGGAGCAGCGGAATTGCTTTCGCCACCTTCAAACTCGCTGGGAGCGAACTACGACTACGTCTCGCAAGACCCTTGGACCCAATTAGAGGAATTAGGCCTGCTCAATGACACCCATTTGATAAACTTGAACTTCCTGGACTTTAACAGCACCGACAAGAAGGAACTGCTCGACCTCCAATGCAAGTCCAAGCACAAGATCTACGACGAGGTGGTCAGCCTGGGGGATGGAAATTACTGCAATGCCTCCTCCGACAGTATTATGTGCTGGCCCCCCACCGCCGTCAATTCAACGGCCTACTTGAAATGCTTCGCCGAATTTTTGGGCTACAAGTACGATGACACCCGTAAGTATTTCTTTTTCGATTAAATGTGCCCTTTACTGTATACGCCCCTTCAGTTCTAACTCGTTACCCAATTTGCATATAGTGAGCTTGAAGTAGCAGTTAAAGATTTTTATTTTAGAATAAAATACGCTCGCTACAATGCGTTTCCTGTGCTGGACTCTTCAAATTTAACACGTCCCTGATTCTCACATAGTGAGTTCAGAAAGTTACGGGACTACTAAAATGGTGCAAAATAAGCTAAAATTAGAATTTCTAGTAATACCGTAGCTACGTTAACATGCAAACCTTCTACCTGCCATTTAATTAAATTAGTAAACCCCATATCCAAAATTGTAATATACTAAAAGAGCATCGAGCTTCATTTTCCAAAATACTAAATAATATGGTAATCTACGTTGTTTAGCAATTTAATTCCCGGACTGACATAATAAAAATACCACCGAAAATATTTAATTATTATTATAATTAATATCCAGTCACTTTAAAACACATAATGCAACTTTCTAAAGATTTTTGAAAACAGTCGGCAAAGGCGTCCGAAGAGACTGCTTTCAAGTTGGTGGTTAAATTTTTCCTAATAGTTTCTACATCCTGAAATCGTTACCCTTTGAGAGCCGTTTGCAATTTAGGAAAGAGAAAAAAGTCTGTTGATGTCAGACTTAGAGTGAGTGATTCATCTTAACAACGCCATCTTCCATGAGAAATTACTTCACTTGCCAGTTTTTCTCGGTGCCTCGGAGAGAATCTAAAGCCGTTGGTCCCCTTGGGTTATTGTACCACGGCCCTAACTATCCCAAAGTACTACGAAAATACGGTAATTTATGTTTATTATATATGTGGACAGACGGAATAAGAAGAACGATTTAAGTAACACCAAAAATATTTGACTTCTATAAAAATTAATATCCAGTCACTTTAATACAAGTATTACAACGTTCTAAAGATTTTTGAAAACAGTCGGCAAAGGCTTCCGAAGAAACTTTCGGCGTTTAAATTTTTCTTATTCTCCTGCCTCCTGAAATCTTTACCCTTTGACAGCCGTTGGCAATTTAGGAAAAGGAAAAAGTCTGTTGGTATCAAGCTGAGGGTAGGTGATTGTTTTCGGTATCTCGGAGAAAACCTGAAGCCTTCAGTCCCCCTGGTTTATTTTACCACGGCTCTAACTATCCCAAAGTACTACGATAATACGGTAATTAACATACACATGGTTTGGCTATTTAATTCCCAGACTGACAAAACAAAAAGAAAAATTTAAGTAACACATTATATGTAATATCCAGTCACTTTAATACATGTATTGCAACATTCTAAAGGTTTTTGAAAACAGTCAGCAAAAGCGTCCGAAGAAACTGCTGTTAATTCGGCTGTTTTACTTTCTTAATACCTCCTACGTCCTTAAACGGTTTCCATTTGAGGGCGGCTTTCAATTTAGGAAAGAAAAAAATAAAAAATGGTATCAAAATTAAGGCGGGTGATTGATTGATGGCAACAACGCTGTGTTTCATAAGAAATTATTATAGAATCAGTACAGAATGGGCAGGTGCATTGCCATGCAAAACGAGCAAGCTACCATTTTTTCTCGGTGCCTTAGAGAGAACTTAAATCCGTTGGTCCACCTAGGTTAGCGCGCCATGGCACTAACTACCTCAAACAAAGTTAAAGAGGCAACCGGTTGTGAATCAACCTTCGGGTTTTCTCGGAAAACCTTTCCTATACGGAATGTATTTTCTAATTAATCTTTTCATGAAAGGGGCAAACTCTTTCTGCGTTACACCCAGTCAATTGAAGGGTCAATCCGAATGGATTTTTGAGAACGAAACTTTTTGGGTCTTAGTAATGATTTCCAATGCCCTGCATGCTCTGCCTGTTCATCTCAGGATCATATAAAATCACCAGTGACAATGCATCCAAGAAACTTTTAGCACTGTCGCGACAAGCCTGTACGAAGTCTGCGCATGATGCAACTGTCCTCTGCTTCTGCTCGTCCGTAAAACGAACTTTACACAGATCTTCCTATTTCCTACAAATGTATATAAACTTTATCGAACCGTCCCCGATGCCGATTTGCCATAATTGGGAGAGTTATTAGGCGGTCTTTTGTCACAATTTCACGAACCCTTGCAATCGAATCTGCTTGTCGACAGATCGACGGAAGTCCTATTCTAGCGTCATCTTTATCTTCTTCACGTCCATATTTAAGTTTAGACCATTCAAACACACTAGTGCGAATTAAAGTATTATCATTAACATAGCTTTAAAGATTTTATACTTTTCTGTTGTATTTCCACTTAAAAAAATTTTGAAATTGAGTACTTAACAGCAAAGCCGCATCTATTTATATAAAAAAAAAACCTATTTTGCTGCAGCAGAGTTCCCACTTGTAGGATTACTATTCTATAATAATCAATAAATATGTAAAAAAAAATACGCAATGTTATAATCAAACATAAACAATTGGACACCCTATTTTTTTTGATTATATAAATATTAAGAGAACAACTTTCAAACTGGTAACACTGCATCCAAATAGATGTAGCTACTATGCACGGTAGCTACTTATAATAATTGTTCGAATTGAAAACCGTCTGCTTCTAAACATAGTTCCAATCTTCGTGGCATCGTTTGCATTACTCGCTCCAGTATTTCTGGTGCAATTTCTAATACTGCCGCGTTAATTCCGTTTCTAACTTCGCCATTGTTTGGTGGAGGCGTCGCATAAACTTTTTCTTATATAATAATAAACTCCCAAACAAAAATATCTAAAGGATTGAGATCGGGTGATCTCATGGGCCGTAACATGGGACCCCCGCGACCAATCCATCTGTTTGGAAAATGTTCCTCCAACCACTCTCTTACATTACGGGAAAAATGAGCAGGAGATCCATCATGCATATATATCATATTAGGTAGTATGTTCAACGGAATCTCATCAATAACTTGTTCCAAAACATTGTGGTATTCATCGACATTAGGTCGATTTGGTAGGTAAATTGGTGCAACAACCATGTGGTTTATTATGCCCAGCCATTCATTAACGGAAAACCGTCTTTGCTGACCATATTCACGAAATTCGTGTGCGTTTTTCTCAGCCTCTTAAAAATCCCCATGCCACAATTCTATTTAAAATCGTGTTGCAAAAATATAATTGGGATATGTGATCATTATCATACAGGCTGAACTTTACAGTTATGATATGGATAAAGAAGGTTTAGGATTTTACTAAGAACGTCGCCACGTGGTTCTTTTTCGTTAATTTATACACACCCTGTATAGAATTTATTAAAATAATCTTCTTCTTCAACCCTGTTCTGTCCATTGTTGGACGTAGGTCTCCCCTTTTCTTCTCCATTCTTTTCGGGCTTGTGCTTGTCTATGCCATTGTTTTCCAGCCACTTTCCTAGTATCGTCCACCCATCGCAGTGGTGATCTCCCAACCCCTCTTCTTCCTTGTGTTGGTTTCCGTTCTATCACTCGTTTGGTCCATCTTTCGTCTCCTGTTATTATAATGTGTCCAGCCCATGACCATCTTTGTTTTGTGATAAATTCGGATACCTCTTTAACTCCTGTTTGTTTTCTTATCTATTTTATAGTTTTCCTGTCACTCAACTATATTCCCAAAATTTTTTTCTCCCTGGGATTTTGTGTTTTTCTTAGATGGTGAATGATTCTTTTAATGAAAGTTACTGTTCCATGCCATAGCCAAGTAGGTACGGGAATAACACACATGTCGAAAACTTGGGCCTTTTGTTTTCTATTAAATTGTTTTGAACATAGGATATGTGATAGTCTGCCAAATGCTACTCATCCTAATATGGTCTCAGCTTCTTGGTTTTCATATTTTAACATTATATTGTGTCCTGGGTATATGTATATTGGGGCTGTTTCTATGCTTGAGTTATCTATGTCTATTGCATTTATATTTTCTGTGATTAGGAATTTGTTTTATTGTAATTGATATTTAGACCTACTTTCTTTGATTATGTGTTAAGTTGTAATATCGTACTTTCCAGTTCAGCTGTGTCTTTGGCCATTATCACGATGTCGCCGGCGTATCTTAGGTGGTTTATATATCTTCTGTCTATATTTATTCCTTTTTCTTGCCAATTTATGTTTTTGAAGATGTCCTCCAAGACCAGATGAAACAGTTTCGGCTAAATGCAATCTCCTTGTCTCTGAATTTTTCGGTTGTTACGATGTTCAGTTTTGTTTCCGATGTAGCTTTGATATATGTATCTTCTATGAGGGTGGTGTATCTGTAGTCTATCTTACAGGTGTCCATTGCGTTTAATATGAAGAGTAGTTCTACAGAGTCGAACGCCTTTTCAAAGTCTATGAATGCTAGCGATAGTTTGATGTTGAATTCATTGCATTTTTTTTATCGTTTGTAGATGATCTCTTGTTGAATTACCTTTGCGGAAACCCACCTGTTCTACTGACTGACAGTAGTCGATTCTGTTTTCCAGTCGGTTCGCTATTATTCTCGTCATCAGTTTGAACATAGTTGAAACCAAACTGATTAGCTATAGCTAATAGCTTTCTACTGTCGCCTTTCTTGTGGTTTAGTATAATTATGGCGTTATACCATTCTGTTGGGATTTTTCCTTCCTATATACATTTATTCATCAAATTGGCGAGTTCGATTTTTGAGCTTTTTACTTCCGTATTTCAGCATGGTTATGGTTAAAATAATATAAAACAAATAATTCATATTAATGTAATGCCGGCTGCTATTCTTCTTTAAATAGTTAGCTAGTTATGCTGTATATCACTGGAAAGATATTTTTTTTCTATACATCCGTGTACAAATTCTACTACTTTTAATTAAAAAAATATATCCAAATAATTAATAATATTGTTTTTAGTTATTTACCATAATATCTAGCATCGTTTTATTTTAATTTAACACCAACTAAATTTCGATTTCTTTCTCACACATTTTGATTTGCACCTTAAGTTTAAGCACCATTTTTAAAACACTCTGTACATAAGAGATTCTTTATCGTTTCCCGTGAATAACACGGCCTACTTCAGGTGCTTCGCCAAATTTTAGAACAAAATTTAAACGGCCTTCCTAAAATATTTGCTATGCAACAGTCGTTTAGATTGAGCGCATCACTGCTTTTTTATACAAAGATTGTTTACGTTCCGCTGTTGTGATGGCATAAAAGAAACACAATCACCTAATATTGTGGACTCCAAACTGTCCTTTTGTGTATTCTGATATGAAACCCATACGGATGATATTGAAATTTAAACGAGAAAAGTTCGCGTTCGCCTTGTGTATGAGGTTTGTCGTCAACAGATCTCGGTTCGGTTGATAAAAATTGTTTATTTAGTTATCTTTGTTTTAAGTAGAAGCTGGGATTTGATAACAAAAATGAGCTGTATAACCTTACAAATCCACAGGTGTAACTACATGGGGGAGATTACTTTCCGTTTTTACACTTGTAGAGATATTTTGTTCAATCAAACTTTTTACATTGATTTTTGTTGCAATACTGCACAGCAATGATTCTTGTTTTGTAAATACACACCCAGTATGAAATTTTTCATATTTTTTGTGTGTTTATTTGATAATATTTTGCATAATATCATGATTATTATCTGCTTTTTTTAAATGTTATTTTATAATGGCCTTCATTCAAATTCTCACAGCGATTTGCGCAAAAAAGTATTTTTAAAAATTAGTTTGTTTTCTTCTCTTCTGTTAATTATATAGGTTGCCACTTAATTAAAATATTAACGATATTTAGTCATAGCGACAAAATAATAATCATAAGAGAATTTGGAACTATTAAAATATTCATAGATTTCCACTATAATAAATTAGATTAAATCTTGAAGTTTAAAACTATTGCAATCATTCTAACGTTTTTGTATTAACTAGAAAGAAAATCAACTTTGAACACTAACGATTAGTATAAAATTATAAATACGAATTATAGCATCACGGTTAAGGTCAACTGCCGATAATGTATTTCTTGGTTTAAAGTTTACTACGATATTGATATAATATAATATTGAGACAAAATCAAAATATAATGTATTGCTAAATGTTAGAATTGCCAACAGCGTCGTAATATTTAGAGTACCTTGAAATAATCAACCTTTTGAAATGAACTATTTATAATTACCAATTAGAAAAAAAATTAATTTTCGATTTCAGACCAAAAAAAATTAAACAATTTTAATTTTACGTAGTTGAAAAGATCCTTACTGTTGCGCAGGATATTTCTGTATGTCTCATTGTATCTACGTATATTTATTGTTTCATACGGTGTTCTAGGTGTGTCTTAATATTCTTCTTTTTCTTGGAATTTCCGTTTGAATTGAGTATCCCTCTGATTTTCTCTGCCTTTACCTTCTCTTGCATAT
Source organism: Limonius californicus (assembly GCA_014611495.1). NCBI lineage: Eukaryota > Metazoa > Arthropoda > Insecta > Coleoptera > Elateridae > Limonius > Limonius californicus. Next base: position 2,001 of record JABXWE010024394.1, on the reverse strand, counting down.
TTGTTCGTGTGCTCCGCCGTCTTTTCGTCTTCCGCGTGTAACGTTCTATCTTTCTATACCCTTATATTCCTTCAATACGTCCTTCTTCTGTTTACTAGTATAGAAAACATAATCTAGACTCTCCACGCCTTCTGCTTTTGTCTGTTTGCGATTCCTTCCTCCTCCTTTTATACATTTTTCAATCTCTTTCTTTGACATACTTATTACAACTATTACTTCCTTTCTGTTTCCTTTTTTCTTTCTCTACCTTCTTTTGTTACTAGCTCTCTCTGCACCTGACTCGCTTTGCTTTTCTGTGTCCTGAAGCATTAACTACTGCATGCTCTTGGGTTGATCGGTTGCCATGTTTCTCTATCTGGCTAGTTCTATGTCTTTGTTTCTACTTTCTTCTGTCTACTAATTTAAAAAATGTGACCTAGGCTTTAAACTGCTACCTTCTCCCACCTTCCGTTTCTATCCTTCTGCACCGCCTCCTTTTGTCCTGTTTATGGAATCTTCCCCTTTGACTTATTACATCATAATCGATTTTGTTTCTTTTCATCTTCCGTACTTTTTTTGTTTCTAGTCTACTCCTTTGCCACTGCCTTCTGTCTAGTTTACTTATTTCAACTACTATCTGTTTTTTGTTTACATCCATCTATCTCTACCTTTCTTTATTTTTTTTAATTTGACTTTATATTCGTTTACTTATCTTTGTCACTAACTCTCTCTGTCTATACCTCCCCTATATTTTGGTGTCTCAAAGCATTAAATATTTCCAATTTCGTTATCTTTCTCTGCGGATCGAGTTCCATCCCTCTTTCTATATGCATTTCAATTTCTTTCCCTCTGCTTACTTATATATGTAATTTATAATTTAAAAAATATGAACCAAATTCTTATCTACTATCCCCGCCCTTCCTGTTCTTAGTTCTTTCCGGCATATTACAGCTGTTTTCCTCTATCTTACTATAGCTGATTTTGTTTCTTCATTTCTCTCATTTCATTATCATAGCTCCCTTACATCTGCCTTCTCTTTTTTTAACTTATCACAACTGCTCCTTTTTTCGGTCTACTTCTTTCTTCCTCTAGATTTTTATGTATTTCTATCTCTATCTCACTCTGGCTCTCCGTGTTAAATATTTCCCCTTTTTCTATCTTTCTCTGAGGATCTAGTTCCATCCCTCTTTGTATATGAATTGCAATTTCCTTCCCTCTGCTTACTTATATCTGTAATTTATAATTTAAAAAGTATAATCCTGACTCTTATCTACTATCCCGGCTTTTCCTGTTCTTAGTTCTTTCCGGCATATTACAACCGTTTTTCTCTATCTTGCTATAGCTGATTTTGTTTCTTCATTTCGTTATCATAGCTGCCCTTGCACCTGCCTCCTCTTTTTTTAACTTATCTCAATAGCATCGTTTTTTCGGTCTACTTCTTTCCTCTAGATTTTTATGTATTTCTATCTCTATCTCACTCTGGCTCTCCGTGTAAAATATTTCCCATTTTTCTATCTTTCCCTGAGGATCTAGTTCCATCCCCCTTTGTATATGCATTTCAATATCGTTCCCTCTGCTTACTTATATCTGTAATTTATAATTTAAAAAATAGGATCCAGACTCTTATTTACTATCCCTGCCCTTCCTGTTTTTAATTCTTTCCGGCTTATTACAGCTTTATTCTATCGCTTTTTTCCCCTATCTTGCTTTAGCTAATTTTGTTTCTTCATTTCTTTCATTCCGTTATCATAGTTCTTTTTGCACTTATTTCGTCTTTTTCAACTTTTCTTTTTTCGGTCTACTTCATTCTTCCTCTACATTTTTATGTATTTCTATCTCTATCTCACTCTGGTTCTCCATGTTAAATATTTCCCCTTTTTCTATCTTTCGCTGAGGATCTAGTTTCATCCCTTTTTATATGTGTATTTCAATTTATTTCCCTCTGCTTACTTATATTTGTAAATTATAATTTAAAACATATGATCCAGACTCTTATCTATTATCCCTGTCTCTCTTTTTTTA
>JABXWE010024393.1:0-26560 GCA_014611495.1 Limonius californicus | reverse complement strand
AAATTTGGTTTTTTTTTTTGCTTTTGTGAAATTGTTGAAGAGTTAAAGAAATGGCATTTTGTGGGCGTGTATAATAAAACAATAAAAACGCTACCTATGAATTTTTTTAAATTTTGTTGTGATCTTTTAAATTCCATATATTAATATTCCATTTTTTACCAGAACTTTTTAACAAAATAAAATTTCTTGATTTAAACATATTTGTTGAAAAGAATGATTTAGTGCTGAACGTTTTTAACTCTTGTGTTGCTTCCGTAAAAGCAATAGTTTCTTAATAAAAAAATAAAATACAACATCGTGCATGAACGGATCTTCTGCAAGTGGAATCGAAAAAATCTAGTAGGTGGCTGTTTGCACAAATTATGACCACAATCGTAGTATTTTAAAATTATTCCGCTTGTTATAACATTTAATGTAGTCATGTACTAGTACCATGTTTTGTTTTAATAGAATATCAAATTAAAAATACAAACAAAAAAATTATGTGTATTACAACAAAGAAAAAGACAAGAAGATCAAACGGAACAGAGTTATAAAAACTGCTCGAAATGGCCACCACCAACCATTAAACAGGAATCAAGTCTTCGTCTCATAGATTGGCGCAAACGTTGAAATATTCCGGGTGTGTTTTGGATTGTCTGGCAGCCTGCAATGATGCGATTCCTTAAATCATTTACACATTCAATGGGGGTCGTATAAACCAAAGACTTAAGGTGACCCCAGATGCAAAAGTCCAAGGGGTTTAAGTCTGGAGATCTGGGAGGCCAAGGTTGAGGTCCTGCTCGGCCTATTCAACGATTTGGATACACGTCGTCCAAGTACTGACGAGCAGTTATGCTAAAATGGGCAGGCGCACCATCGTGCATAAACCACATTCGTGGTCGAATAGCTAGTGGAACATTTTCAAGTAAAATGGGAAGCTGCTCCTGGAGAAAATTTGTATAGGATGCACCATTTAGCCTCAACGGTAGAAAATACGGTCCAATAACATTTTCGCCAATAATTCCGACCCACACGTTAAGTGAAAATTCATATTGGTACCGACCTTCTTGAATTGCATGTGGGTTATCTTCGGCCCATAGATGGTTGTTATGAAAATTTGTAATCCCTTGCCTTGAAAAGTTGGATTCGTCAGTGAATAATACGTTTTCTAAAAATTGAGCATTTTGGGTAATCATTTGAAGACTCCATTGACAAAAGTGTACTCGATGGGGAAAATCTCGCGGCAAAAGTGCCTGGACTCGTTGAAAATGGTAAGGATACAATTGGTGATCCTTTAAAATTTTCCAGATTAGTTTATTGCAAACATTTAGTGTTTCAGCAATTTGCCTTGTACTTAATTCCGGACGATCTTCAATCATATTAAGAACCTCTTCTTCCAGTGCCACCGTTCTTATTACTCGTGGACGACCACAATCAGTTTTTCGTTTTTGAAAAGTCCCTCTTTCACAGAGACGTTGGTGAAGACGTGCAAAAATTGTGTGATGAGGTATCACGCGCTGAGGATACATCTCTGCATAGAGCCGTCTAGCTTCCAAAGAATTTCCATTGGCACGACCATACATAAAATGCATATCGGCCATTTCAGCGTTAGTGTAATTATTCATATTGAAGATTTAAAAGGCACAATTGAACTTTCAGCTACCACATAAAAATCAAAGCGACTTGACAGCCACCTACTAGATTTTTTCGATTCCATTTGCAGAAGATCCGTTCTTGCACGATGTTGTATTTTTTTTTATTAAGTAACTATTGCTTTTACGGAAACAACACAAGAGTTAAAAAAGTTTAGCACTAAATGATTCTTTTCAACAGATATTTTTAAATCAAGATATTTTATTTTGTTAAAAAGTCCTGGTAAAAATGGAATAGGGGCTGCATGTTTCACCCCTTTAAAAAATCAAAAAAAGTTAAAAAAAATGCATAGATAGCGTTTTCATTGGTAGAACACGCCCACAAAATGCCATTTCTTTAACTCTTCAACAATTTCACAAAAGCAAAAAAAACTAATTTTGTTTCTCATTTTTGGAAGCGTGTTACTTTTCAAGAACACGCCTAAGAGCTTTTGTTTACATGAAAGACCCCCTTTAATTTTCGACAAGTAATCACCCCCTAAAAACTTCCGCACTTATTTGGAAACACCCTGTATAAGTATAGTTATAGGAAGCAAAAGAATGGGCCAAGCACATTTTGAAGGTCACTGCTCGACAAAGCGCTTTTACTTTGTCTTGCAGAGATTGAAAACAAAAATTACATAGCTACTGAGGAATTTTACTTTTAATGGGAACACACTAAACGTATAATACATAAACATGTACAAACTGCAACTTTATACCTCCCTCAGCATTAATACAATTACACTTTGAGTTTTCGTCTTGAGCTTCTTCTTTTTACTTTTCTGCTGTTGTATAACTCGGGCACGAACAATCGAAATTTGGAGGCAACATATCCTTAAACCATCGTAATTCGGGATCTTGGTTCTATTTTCTCGTTGGCTCAAGCTTGGCAAGGAGGTTATGTAAACTTACTAGCTTTTTTGGTTTTATGGCACGCTGCAGTTTCATTTCTGAATATTTAACACTTTCTTCTTTCCCCTTTTCACCAGGGACATACTTTTTGTTGTGGGGTCATCATTATAATAAAACATTTCAGTTTTCATTAAAACGCGTTTTACCATTTTGCTCGTCTTTATTTTCTGTGTCTCACGCTTTATTAATATCCTTTTAGCCTCCGAAATTACTAGTACTTTAGACAAGCTAGGTAGAGCATCTTTAATGTTATAAATTTTCCACTCTTCGCCTAAGCTTCGTATTTTTCCAACTGTGGGGCATAATTTATAATACTTATTTGGCGACTTTATTGTGCTATGCTTCCTTGTAAGCTTTTCGACTCTGCAAAAAACTCTATCTGCTGGTATATAGGAGTGGACCCTAACTGGAAAATACATGCATACAGATTTTATTGTTTGTGGTGCTTCAGTATGGAGCCAAACTATGAGCATGTGCAACAATATGACTGTTCTTATTTTGGCCACCACAACCGTCTGACAAAAAGTCTAATCTCACTGATATCTTCGGAAACTTTAGTGCGCCTTAGGAAATCTAGTAAGGCGGAGCCGACTTCAATACATCCACGACCAGCTTGATGTTCCATCCACGTATAGAATACTGGAGTTACGGATGCAACATCAGTCACACAAGAAGCATAAAAAGCAAGTTGATGAGTGTAAAAGGCATCTCCAATAGGTACTTTGGGTAAATTGCAATTCCCTTTCCATTTTCTATTTGTCTATACGACCACCCATCTTCTGTTCCTTGTATAATTCTTTCTCTTATATTTTCATTAATATGACTATACATTTTATAAATGTTAATTGTAACTTTGAACTGTTTGAAATAACAGGTTAATTAAGGGTGCCATTCCAAGCAAAAATTGCATGGGGCAGAATTAAAAACGAGAATAAACCCTGTGAAACGTAAGCTGTTTCAAAAAGAAGCTCCTGTAGCAGGTGTTACTGAAGTACCTTCATGTTGTTCTGGACCAAAGAAAATAAAAGTGGTTAAATGCAATTCGCTGGATTCTGTTAGAAAAAAGTTACGTTTATTACAAAAATATAAAAGCAGATATTCTACAACAATTGCCCATCTAAAACAGAAAGTTGTGGTTCTTCAAAAAAAACAACAAGGAAGTAGTATCAAAACTTGTGCAGTTAAAATCTGATAATTCTATAATGACACCGTTGGTCTATGTCAAATGTAAGCCAAGAGGTCGTTTTCAGATTTGCGGACAAATCATCCACCCCGACTCTTGACATAAACCAATTGCTCTTTTGGGAGCATCATCTATTAATTCTTGTTTAAATCGTTTACGTGCAAGTATTACAGTTGGAGGCACGTAACTTCCATTAAGATTCATACTGCACACGATTGTTGTGTGTGTGCGGCGCTCTGCACTGCATCCATACCACGATACGTGAGTGTATCGTGATCCATACTAAAGATTCTTTCAAGTGTAAAACCAAACTCCTCAATAATTCTACCCCGCAACTGAAAAAACCGTTCTACTTGGGGTTTATTGAATGCTTGGGCCCTTGCTGAGGAAGTCGCTTCTGGCACACCCAGAGAAATATTTGGATGTCTTTGTCTAAAACCCTTTATCCAATCCTACCCAACCATTTGCGTGGTGTTGATAAATCGACGTTGAAGTTTATTTGCCTCTGCAAATTAGAACGCAATTTTGCGAAGATCTGTTGCAGTTAAGTCAAACATTCTTATTTGTAGTAAATTGAGATACTGCCACAATCCCTCCTCTTGTTCTGGAGTAAAAGTATCAACAAATCTTCTTAACCCCTTTTTGGTGCCTATGACTCTCTTGTTTTTCCCTTGTGCTCGTCGGCGTATTGTTGCCTTTGGAACATTAAACCGTTACGATGCTGCAAGTCTGCCCATTTTCCCGCTTTGTACAGCTTCTGTAGCCAGCTTCAAAACACCTTCGCCCTACGTCTACCGATTGGATATCCTTTCGTAGTTGCCCACCATCTACAGCAAAAAACATACCATTTTCATGCAGTGGTGTTTGGTTGGGTAAAATAACATACTATATCATTTTAGCCGAAAACACAGAACATTTCATTATGTTATTCTGTTTTAGATTATGTATGTAACAAGGTTTTTACCTTGCGATTTATAGAATAATAAATACACTCGTGCAAAAAAATTGAAATAGAAACACCCTTACCTTATTCGAGTGGGATCACAACATACACGACTCGTCAGCACAAATATCACCAGCTTCAAATATAGAAAATTGTCAATATTTCATGTACCACTCGAACGAACCGTGCCTAACTTATGCAGTACGTGCTTACAATAAAGAGACACCTATTGGCACTGTTACAAAATTATTGAGGCCCGGGAACTTTAAATTTTTAAATTATGTTGTTTTACCCGACTGTCATTTTAAGCACAATTCCCCCAATAAATTAAGATTCCTTACTAATTCCAATTCCTAATCCAATTAATTGGGGTGTAAGTATAATATTTATTTTACTTACAATTACTCATTTTTATTGTATTGAAGGAACAATAAGGCTAACAAAAGCAGTTCAGTATAATATCATTATTAAGGAACACAATAATTATAAAATTGAAGTAATAGTAAAGAGCAATAAAAAATAAAAAAATTATAATGATAATAAGATTTAGCAAAAAACTTGGAGAACATTCACGTTTATCGATTTTTAGTGTTAATCAAGTGATGAATTTTTGACTTTACCGTCATAACTGTTCTATCACTGCCTGATTTCGCTAAAAAAAGTTTAATCGCTTTTCCTGGGGGCTAACAGCCATTTATTAATACATGAACTAAATTCTGTTGTACTAAATGCAGCTCTTCATTAGACGAATACAACTTTTAAATGAAGCTTCTTCAGTATCATTGAGAAAAATCGGTACTTGCAAAGTCTTTGGCCTCGTTTAGTAATACGACTTTTTTTTATGAAATTTCATGTTGTCTTCTTTGGTTTGTTGATGTATTGGGTATGTCCTCTTTGGTTTTACTTACTAACGACACATAACCATCAAAATACATTTAATATAAAGTGAGTGTAGTGTGCCAGACCTAAGCTATGCCATTCTTAAACCTCGCGGTGAAAGATAGTTTTGTTTATTTACCAATATGCTGAACATAATTGTAGAATCTTTCTCGTTTTTTAAATCACATCTAATTTTAAAGAAAAACTATATAAAGACTATAATGAAATGGAACTTACCCACTCAAAGCTAGCATTTTGCTAAAGAGCAGTCTCGTTTTACAAAAAAGAATTAAGAAAATAAACATAGTTTACAATGACGTAAACGTTTCATTCCTAGAAACAATATACCAGAACTTCATGCAGCGCACAAAAAAAGGAAGAGTGATGCAGATAAGACCACGCAATATACAATCCGTAGAAGGAATATGTGTAAGTAATATTCCCACACCATCACCCACGAGGTCTTTATACAGTTTCATACGAGCCACTTTTCGTGGCGCTACTGTGGCGTTTGCGCGTGTGAACGATTTTGAATTTAGTAGCCGTGAGCGCACAACAGAAGGAAGATGTCTAGAGTAGAGGAAGAAGTGCTTTTAGCACTTTTATTATTATGCCGTAGAAAGAAAATCGGAAAAAAACGAAAGTACTGGGTTCATCCATATGTAGGTGATAGATTATTGAAAGGACAATTTTATAAATCCTTTAGAGATTTAAAACAAAACGAAATCAAGTTTTTTAACTGTTTCCGCCCGTTCTTTTGAAGAATTGCTTGAATTACTAAAAGAAGGCTTACAGGGGAGAGAAACCAACATGAGATTATGTATTCCACTAGAAGCAGAATTACCGGTAACACTGAGGAAGAAACTTTTTTTATTCATTACATATATATAATATTACAAAAACTCTTTGATAACTGAACAACCAGATAAATTGGACTCGTGACTTGAACCGGGGGAGGGAGATGGTTGGGGATACGGGAATTGCTGGTTTTGGTGATGCTGCACATAATTTTTATGTTGCTGGAAAAAGATGTTCGCTGGATTCCGTTGCCACTTTCTTATGACATGAAGAATTTCTGCCTCTACATCTAATTTCAAATCTTCTGGAATTTTTTTAGTGTCTTTGACCAGTAAAAGTAAAAATAATCTGTCTTCATCGTCTTCACCACTATTAACCTTACCGTCATCAAGGGTTAATCTTTTTGCCATTATTTCCAACAGCTTTCCTTCTGCGGTCTCTCTTTTCTTTCTTTTATTGCGCACACGCTGGATAAGTAGAAGAAAAGTTTTCAGGGGTATCAATAGTGTCATCAAGATCTTGAGTAAGATCTTGTTGCGTTTCTTCCTCATCGACACCCTCCACTTCTTCTAGACTTGAAGTAGTGCTTTTGTTTGAGATAGCAGAACATAGAAAGCTCTGCTGCTCACAATATACATATTTTGTTCTAAGTGATTTACCTGTCCCTGATTTGAATTCTTTCTTTTGGGCATTTATTTCTCTGCCAAACGAGTCTTGTACACACTTCCACTTGCGTTGTAAATTTCTAACTGCAATAGAATAGAATAGAAACACATAATTATTACAGTATTATTTATAACATAATGTATAGATTAATATTTGTATTTCAATTGGCTAATAATTTGTTTTAGGTATGCCGTCATCCAGCCACTTGGGTGTGTCAGAGCTTTAGACCCCGGTGGAGCTCCTTGTGTCATGTATTCTTGTTCACGTACGCGCGGGAATATTAGAACAGGAGGAACAGAATTTCCTATTGCATTAACCGCGCAGCATATTATAACCGTCTGTCCACGTTCTCCGGAAGTGGCCTTAGAGACTTGTTTTTGTCCTTTTTGTGAAATTATCTTGCTCGGTTTATGAACAGTCTGCGCACCTGTTTCGTCGCAATTATAAATGGACTCTGGCCCAAACTGGTCTCGGTTTAACCGGTTCGCAAGAATTCATAAAACTCTCCTACAGTATGGTTGCTAAATGCAGTCGCACGTCCAAGGCTAGTTGGTTCTGGTGTTCGTAAAGCTAGCTCATTATTTCGAAGCATGAATCGGCGAAGCCAGACATATGAAGCCGTTTCATTTTTAGTCCAGTTTTGATGAATTTTAATTTTATTTTCTACTGCAAACATGTATGCTAATTTGCGAGTTTCCTTAGATGTTAAGCCATAATTTATTCTCGCAGCAATTAGTAAATGTTCAGAAATTGCCTTTTCTTGCTCAGCGTCAAATATGTGTGAACATTAAAAGTTTGGAGAAAATGTTGCATTTCTTTTTTCATTGTACTTTACTACATATCTTCGTAGTGTCATTTTGTCTATTTTATATTTGGCTGCAGTGGTTGGGAGTTTACCTCCTTCCACAACTTCTTTTACAGCTTCTCTCATACGTTGGGGCGAAGTTGGAACCCTATTTGGCTTCTTTACCCATTTGAATGGCATTCTGAAAGTTCAGATATTTTGCTATTTTGCAGAATAAACAGACTAGGAGGATTGATACATGTATCAAGTTTCCTTTAATACTGTGTATCAAGTCTCCTCTACATGACATATTTACATAAAGTTGAATTTATAAAATACGTAACCTACAATATTCAACCAAAATATACATCTAAATGTGGGCGAAGCTGTCTAGTTTCTGATGCCACTCAAGCACACTCGCTAATTTCATTTATTTTTTAGTAAAATTCTTACACTTACCTTTTCAGAACGAACAAAAAATGTATCAAAAACAGATTTTTAGATGCCTATGTGACAAATATAATAACACAGCGGTATATCAACATAAAATGATTCACCATACGTCGGTGTACTAGTGTTGCCAACTATAATAATATAATATATAATAATAATAATAATTCGGTTTATTGATCAAAAAGATGTTTACATTTACACATTGCATTTCAACATACAGATTTAACATAGTTAGAACATAACTTTCTAAACTGAGACAAATTGGTTGCCTGTTTGGCTTCGTCAGGCATTTCGTTATACAGTTTTAGTCCTTTATAATATAAATTTTTCTTTTTTTCTTTTTTTTTAAGAATCGTGTAGTTGCCATAGCAACTCCACGATTCTCATCCCACCCCGCTTACCTCGGATCAGCGCACGTAGCGCTATGCACGAGTCTAACATGCCCCACCCTTGTAAAACCCCCCCAACTATGCTACCGAGTCACTCCCGCTGCTCTAGAATTAATTAAAATTCGGGCCACAACGGGAGTCGAACTCGGGTCAACCGGTTGCGAAGCGGACTCTCGCCCACTGCGCCACCCGGTCGCCATAAATTTTTCTGAGAGCAGGCTTTTGTTGCTGCAGGTAACCTGAAATGGTTTACATATCTTGTCTCGTAATTATGTACATCCCTATTATATACAATAAACTTATTCAAATAACTAGGTAATTTATTATTAATGAGTAAATAATAAAACTTCAATGTCGAATCCCACACAAAATTTAATAAATGAAGTATTAGTTAGTATTAAGTTAGTTATTATTAATGAGTTTAAAAATCAAAATTAATGTATTAAAATATATTCGTTGCTTTATGCTAAGCCATTGCAAGGTTTCTAACATTAAGGCAATGTGGGTACGTTTGTTACAAGATAAAATAATTCGCATTGCTCTATTTTGCAATTTTTGCAATTTTTGCAGTCTCTGCAGGTCTCCTTCATTAGCCAGAAATAATACGCTAGCACAATAATCAAAATGTGGCGCAATAATCGTATTGTATACTAATATTCTCGACCAAATGTTTAATTTAGAACTTATTCGTCCAAAGAAACCTATCTTTTTAGCAGCTTTTCCTACCACATAATTGACATAGTCCTTAAAAGTTAACCTATTATCTGTTACAACACCAAGGTATTTAAATTTAGTTACATACTCTATTTCAACATCGTCAACCACAACATAGCCGATATCAACAAATTTAAGCGGTACATTTAAACATGTATCAAGGTTCCTAGCGTACCAACCCTCCTAAATCTCCGCGTGTCGGTGAGAACTGCTGTTTTCCCTTTTAGTCTGGATTTAGTGCTTTTTGAATTGGTAAAATCTGCCTTCGGCAGGGGACGTATTTGCTCTGGGGTATAGACACCTTTCGTAGGAGGTAATGGAAGAAGAGGGACTATGTCTTTAGCTTTAGATGTCCGGGGTGGAGTTGAGGAAGCCCTTGAAGTGTTGGGTTGAGGGTCGTTTATGCCATCCACTTCTTCAATGGGTCTATCAGTTACACTACAAGGTGCAAATTCATCTTCAGTAAAGATATTCCTATTAAGAGGCCATATTCCTGAGCATCTGAAACCTGCAGTAATGTTTTTGGGAGTTATAGCTAGTGGCAAAGCTTCTCTTACTAGGGCTAGTATATTATAAATAGTCATTCGCTTTCCCGGATTCATTCACCCATTGATCGCAATCATTATAGAAAAATTTTTTGAAAGGCTCAAAAGCTCCACGGTCTATGGGTTGTAATTTATGTGACGTGTGAGGTGGAAACGAAAGTAATGTTCAATAAATAAAACACAGTCGATCCCACAAAATAATATAATTGTAAAGGTGTAGATTAAGAAGTTAACGTTTTCGTGACCACTATGGGCACATCTTCAGACCCGTAAAAATTAATTAAATATGTAGAAATCGTAGGGAAACAATTTTTAAAAACAAACATATTAAACGTAAATCAAATCCTGTAGTATGTGAAAATTAAACTTAAGCAGTATCAACGTCGAAAATAAACAATCTTCAGAAATTAAATAAAATAAAAATGAGGCACTCTCCATTTATTTATTTATTTAGCGTATGTGTTATAGAGTGCACAATAATTATTACTACAATAGTTTACGTGTTTAGCCTAGCTATAGTATGGGCTTAAATATACATATAAAACATAATATAATAATATAACTATACAATAGGTATATAGGTACAAAGTATGGAATAAATAGTCGATAATTAAAACATATAAATTTAAATATATAAGACATAGAAATTTGTTTTTTGTCACAGTCGTATGTCCAGTGATTGAATCCATTCTATGGCACGGGGTGTTGCTTGATGAAGTTCTTCGAAGGTTCCAGGGAATGCACGCAGGGGACACTCTGAGTGTATGTGGGTCATGGTCTGCTCTGCATGTCCGCAGTCGCACTCTGGGGAGTCTGTCAAGCCCCATTTGTACATTTAGTATGCCGTTCTGCCTTGGTTAGTCCGAAGCCGATTCAGCGTTGACCATACTTTCCGGGGAAGGTTAAACCCTGCTGGTCGTTCGGATGCATTATCCATTAAGTTATTAATATCTGGGTTTGATGTTGCCCACTCTTCATTCCACTCTCTGGTAATATTGTAGTCCATGTTCTTTTGTAGCCTCCATGGAGGGTTCCGGGATTTTAATCTTTGTCTAGCTGTATGGTCTATATTTTGATGTATAGGTAGCTCTGGGTTGGCGTTATATTTTTTAAACTCTCTGACTAGAGCAGCTTCTCGTCTTAACTTCGGCGGGGCGATGCACAGTGATCAATTTTCCAAATTTAGCCGGACAAAACATATTTCAAGGGAAATGTGATTGTTTTAGGGGAAATATTTATCCCTTGCTACTTACTTATTACTTTACTATTAGATTATTGCTAATTTTTTGTTATCGTTATCAAATACCATCTTAATGTTTATAACACTTAACGAAATAGTTGGCAATAATATTTTGGTTATTCGAGCAATTTTATCGGAAGAATTTTATTTTGTGATTGTAGTCTAAATATTATTTAAAACATAATATTTAAAGAAATAAAATATTAAAATTTAATATTTAAATAAATACAACATTAAAACTTAATATTTACAACAGTAATCATTAAATAAAACTAAGTCAGTCTGTATCTGATATTTCTGATTCTAAATCGGAAATTTCTTCTAAAATATCGTGGCTTACACTTCCTCTACTCGTAGTTTCCGGAATTTTTAACAAAGACAATACTTCCTTGGGCAGAGTCTCCACTTTTTTCACAGGCAGCTTACGGATACTGGAAATTACCGGATCAGAAGAAATCAAAAGGTTGTGCGGGAGATCTTCATTTGTCTTAACTCTTGATGATTTGCGAGTATGACATTCTCTGTATTTACGATATTCTTTATGCCTGGCTTCCTGTACATCCTCGGAGAGCTGCCCGATAGGAAGAATCATTGAATCAATCACTTCTGCTCCATGGATTAATATTTTATGAACGCTTGCAGGCATATAAAACCATTTGTATAGTTTCACATACAGTTTTGCAGTTTCATTTGCATATTCTCTAAAGAATTCAATGTTTATAGCATATCCGCTTGACAAAGTTGTTAAAATTACGGAAAAGCGTGTGATTAAATCTACATCAATTCCGGTTATCTCCGCAGATTTCTCAGGATCTTTGAAAAATCGACGAGAAGTGTTGCCATCATTGGTCGTCCCACATCCCTGCTTTGGCATGTCAACTAACAAATGCATTTCGGACCGAAATCTTTCTATAATTACCGTCTTTCTACCTTGAACTTTGGCCTTTTCTTCTTTTCCTCTAGCTTGCCACTTTTTTACTTCTAATTTGTAGGAAATATGTAGTAAACATTCAAAGAATCGTATATGTGCGTGAAGGGTGGAGAGACCAAAAGCAAAGCTCGACTTGTCACAAGGTCGCTGCTTAACATTATCTAAGTCATTCATATCTTTGGGTGAAGCCCCACATATATAACATACCTGTTGGGAGGAATTTCTCATTATAGAGTTACACACTTTTCCATCCACCATGGTTTTTATGAGCTCATGTTGCACAAAAACGTCTTTGTTATTGACAACTAACTTTGTAGGGGTCAAAGCTTCTATTTGGCTTTCAACATGGAAAAACTCTTCCTGTGTTTTCTCTGAAGTTTCCTTCATATACTGAAACCGCAATGGTATACAAAACCTCGTTGATGAAGTTCTTGGATTTTGCCACAGTATTACCTTTTCGTTGCTGTTCGGTTTTTCAAGGAATAATTGCAGAGGCACCACAGATGTCATTAAAATGTCAGAATCTGTGCTGCTCATATCGTCACCTGCAAATTTTTGCTTATAACGACTATGGCCTCCACTTCCATCACAGCCCCATTTATACGTTATCTGCAAATGCACATTATCATCACTGCTTTGTAATGTCTGTTCTAAAACATTTTGTTGAACTATGGCAAGACGCTCAACTGTGTGATCTAATAAACTTTGTAGCTTTATTTCAGCTAATGTGTCTGTGATTGTTATATTGTTTTTTTCTGGATAGCACTGTTCCTTGGCTTTCAGCACAGCATAATAAGGAGGATAGATGTCTACGTTCCTTTCTTTTGCACCTTTTCGTAATGAGATATATTGATGCCTTGTCAGTTTTAAATCCGTTACTAAAGCCAGAGCTTCTTCGGGTGTGTAGCTTTTTGTGGATGAATCCGCGTTAGAAAAGCACGCCTTTTTCATCCGTTTCAAAGTTCTCGGTGCACTAATGGCAGCGAGAGATGTTACTTTAGCTGCATCTCGTTTTCCGGCAGATCGCAAGCCCACTTGTGTAGCAAATGATAACTCAGGCAAAGACCGGGATTCTAGCAAACTACTGATTTTCCTCTTTTTAGTTTTTGCACTGCTCATAGAGAAAGTTTTTTTTGGACGACCACCTACTTTACTCATCACATCCGGAAGCAGTATGTCTTTGTAGAGCCATGCAGAATGCTTTTTCAAAAATTTTGATGCTATTCTATGAGAACATTTCCATTTTGTTGAAAGATGGTAGCAAACAATCTTATTTTTGTAGCGATAGCCTTCGGCACTGTTTTCTACGGCCATTTTTAACGAAACATACTCGAACAAGCGTTGTTTGGTTTGAACAGTAGTTGCATGCGTAATATCGCCTTCTTTTCGCAAAAATTCATAAAGTTCTCTTCGAGTTATAGCTTTCCTACTTCCTATAAAAGTCAAATATTTTATGCAGTTGCGAATAGTTGCAAATAAGTTATACATAATATATTAGGTAAATGACTAGAGAACATAAAAAAAATTAAACTGCACAGAAATATCAATGGCTTTTTTTTATTTCAGTGATAACCTACTAATAGATTTTAAATATTTCGTATTACTTCTCTAAGCAATTGAATGAGCTCAACACTGCACATTGCATTAATTGTAATATAATTCTGAAAATACAAACCTTCAATAATATTCTCCATATTTAAACACTTCACTAAATTAAAAACAATACGCTATAATACGGGTATACACCGTGCACGTTCGGACAAGAATGCTGTAGTATAGCGCTCAATTTAAAACAAAAGATGATGAGGTGTCATTATGGCTGTCTTGATGCAACTTTTATTAGCGGGAAATCATGCACACGTTTCTTGCGATTATTTTCATAAAACTTTAATATAAATTTCTAGAATTATTAATTTAAGGTTTTGTCTACTTAAAATGTGAAAATCGATCACTGTGCGATGTTACTCAATACGGGAAGCCATTGGGACGGAGTCGGTCGTGTTGTTCCTGTGATGATTCGCATAGGCACTCTCTAAAAACACATAACTAAACGAATTAAGGCAACGCCGAAAAATAAAACTACGAGAGAACGGTCTACATAAAAAAAATTTTTTCCTACGATTTCTACATATTTCATTAATTTTTACGGGTCTGAAGATGTGCCCATAGTGGTCACGAAAACGTTAACTTCTTAATCTACACCTTTACAATTATATTATTTTGTGGGATCGACTGTGTTTTATTTATTGAAGATTTTACCATATCCCATTTGGAGACCGATGAATTTCAACGAATCAACGAAAGTAATGTTACGTAGCTTTTTCTGCAAAAATCTATAACAGGAATAGATAAATTCGCGCTATGGTTGTCTAAAATAAGTGGGACTCTGTTTGTTTCATTTGGCTTTGCGTAATTTACGAATGTTTAATACAAACTAAGAAGTCTTCTTCCTGCATCAAACCACTCTTATTCCTAGTTCCAATGTAGCCGGTGGGGTCATCTCTTACAAAATGTTCGTGATATCTTTTCAAGGGAAAGATAAACATAGGCGGTACACTGTTCCCTAGTGCATTCACAGCTACGCAGACTGTAATTAACGTACTTCTTTCTTGCGACGTTATTACACACATTATCTGTTTAAAACATCTACAAGATTATCAAAAAATTTCTTGACATTTTCTTGATTAAAATTCATTGCTCTTGCCAAGCTGCTTGATTCAGGGGTGCGTATTGACAAAATTGCGCTTTAAAAAAACCGTAAGCCAATCCTCGCTCGCAATTTGGATCAGGTTCCACCCTTCAGGAATTTTACACCCATTGTTTTTGGCAAACTGGTATGCTAATTTACGTAAATCCTTCGGCGAAAGTCCAAAATACAGTTTGGAAGAAGCTGTGCAGTAATTGCACAATTGCTGCACCTGTTCAGAAGTAAACACTTTATTATGGGGATGATAACCAACTTGTGGGTTTTCGTTATTTTTCCTTGCAATAACAAATCGTCTAAGGGAAACATGGCACATTCCATATTGTTTTGCTATTGTCTAACCTTCGCATTTTCATTAATAATCACGTTAGCAGCCTGTTCATACAATTCTTGTGGGATCTCACCCCTGTTAGTTTTCCTTCTTCTTGGTTTCACCATTTTTTCACACTACGACAATTAAAAAACTAATTACCTAGTAATATTACCTAAAGCGGTGTCAATTGTAACATGTTACAATTGACACCCGCGAAGCTGTTACAGTTGACACCACCGCCTGTGTGCGTGTGAATCTACTCAACTTAACCGATTTATCATTGTACAAATTACTTACATTTCAGTTCAGAAAGCACTTGGACCCGTTTTGCAAACACACGCTTTTCTGTTGACAAGTCGAAGCTGGTACAACCTGAGGGGCTTATAACAACCTATGTTAATATGGAAGAAATTTTTGCTTTGGCGCACAGATGGCGGAATAATCTTGAAAGTTACAATTGATACCGGTCTCCTCTACCGCTTGCTTGTGAGGTAATTGAGTATTTCTTGACTGGGCTGATTGTTGCTGATGTGGTTCAATGTGTTGTGAAAATGGTTGTGTATGTTGATGATAATAAGATCCTGTTTGTGAAAGAGGCATTTTTTGCTGATAGGGTGGTACTGAATGAGAAGAAGGCTGATTATATGAAGGCTCGGGTTGCATTTGCTGATGGTATGATGGTATTGGTTGTACATATACTTGTTGCTGCGGTTGTATGTGTAAGGTATAGTAACGATTTAGAGTTCCTAATCGTGCCGTGTAAAAAATGTCATTTACGATTTTCGTGAATGGCTTGTTCTTTAGGAAGTTCCCGTTAAGGCCCATGCTTTTCCGATAAGTGAAAACTTATCGTCAACATTTGATGGCGTTGTAAAACGTTTCTGAATTATATTCAGAACTTCATCACATTTGTCGTTGCGCCTTTTTGCTGCTCTCGATGATGCTTCTGATACTGGGCGAGGTGTACTTGGTTCATATACAACTGATTGCGGTGTGGCTGGTTGAGATTGATTATCAACGTCAGATTAAAGTTTTTGTGTCCCATTAATGTAAAACAAAAAATGCATATAGTAACATAGTAACAAAATAAATTAATAGCTATGCACACTGAATAACAAATGTTTTCCGTTTCCTAAAACTACAGCCGAATGGAGGAATATTGCCTTAAATTTTCAAAAGAAATGGAATTTGCCACATTGTTTAGGCGCCGTAGACGGAAAGCACGTACAAATTTCAGCGCCCCCTGGAAGTGGATCATATAATTTTAATTATAAAAACACTTTCAGTATTGTTTTAATGGGAATTGCGAATGCTAACTACGCGTTCATATATTGTGATGTTTGAACTAACGATCGAGTATCTTATGGAGGAGTCATTGGAAACACCAAATGTATGGTAAAAGAAACTTGTCTTTCTTTGTTACACGATTTAGTGCTCGATAATCTACACACATGCGTTCACCTCCATCTTTCTTAGACACTAACAAAATTGGACTTGCGTAGGGTGAACACGACTCCCTTATGATTTTATTTTCTAAAAGTTCTTGAATCATATGCTTTACCTTTTCCCGCTGTACCAAAGCAAGCCGATATGGTCTATACACTACACTATACAGGTTTTTCAGTCACAAGTTCCAGTTTCTGCTGTGTCTGTTTTGCCCAGTTCGCTAACTTTAAACGAAAAACGTTCTCGAAATTGCAATAACAGCTCGTATAAACAGTTCCTATAAATTTCAGACTGTGCCCCGCACTTAAAATCCCGCAACTGTTCAACTTCGTCTGCAGAAACATAATTTAAGCCAAAACGTTCCAAGGTCGCGTCATTTGCAGCCGATGATAGCGTGGTAATCATTAACTGATTTTCCCTTTTAATAACTACTACAGAAGGGTGGTTAGTGAAAGTTTTAGCTATCAACAACTCGACCGTTATGGACCCATTCCTGACGACATATACATCGACAGTAACTAATACTCCATCAATGGTAATGCTACAGTTTTTGCATACGGAGCTTGTAATGGCACAACCCCCGTTGAAACAGCGAAGTACAATTGGTTGTGGTAGTGTGCTAGCTACCAGTTGTAGTTTGATTGTTAATGAATGTTGAATTAAAGTGCATTCACTGCCCATGTCTACATAACCCTTAACAAATTATTCTACTAGATAGTTATCGCCGGCGCATGACAGCTCTAACACAGCAATACAAAGAAGTTCTTATAAAATGTAATATTTGTTTAATAAGATGTCTAGGCCGAAGCAGGGTCAAGATCCGGGTCAAGTTCCTTAACACCTTCCTTCCTTAAGAAATTGACGTCCTCGGCAACAACTTCCTTTTCTTCCTGTTGTAGATCGGAGAACTGCTAGGGGGTAGTCTTCAGAACGGGCCGTGGTAAGCAGATTAATTGGTACAGGCGAACTCTAAACTTGAAGAGGAATATAAGTAATATGATTAGAATGGAAGTCGATATCAGTGATACAGTTATGTCACTAGTTTGAATTTTTTCATTTAATACGAGTGGATCAGAAAGGAGGGGTTTCAGACCCACATGTAAGTTATTGATATCTTTAAAATATCTAGTGTACAAATTTATTTTTGATAGAGGTTCAGGTTGATAAGCACTAAAGTTCGTTATAGGTCGAGTTTGATTATTAAGTGAATACTCAACACTGCCCGGTATCACGCTACATTGGGACGTTATTAGTACACTATGGCGAAAGGTTGTCCGGATGATGGTTCCTAGACACTTTTCCAAGATTTCTTTCGCCTCTGAAGTTAAAACTAGGAGTTCATATCGCACGTCACATAGAAAAGTGTCACAACTAAAAAACTGCATTTTTTCATGAGAAGAAGAAAACTAAAGCAACGCAAGTTTGTTGTAGTACAGTAACGTATTATGGCGTTAGTAGAGGCTTCTATCGTATAACATGTCTTTAATGCATCTAATATAATGCTTGTGTACTATGTTGTTGCTTCTACAAAGGCCGCATTGAACTTTTTTTTTAGTTGTGTCGCTTTTCTGTTGTGATAAAGACATAAATAGGGTCATTTCATGAAATTTAAAATATCATAATTATAGCTTGCATATTTGGTTGGTATGATTGTTATCTAATGTCTATGTTTACAAAAATTGACAAATGTGTTACAATAATGTAATAATACTAATTTAAAGTTTAAATATTTTCCGTCCTTTTCTACACCGTTGACGTCACTGGCCTTTTCAAGACTACATTCGGAACGTTGTCACCTAGTGACGTATTTAGAGTAGGAAAGGACAGAAAAAATTAAATTTGTAAATTGAATGTCTCGCTAACGACTGCACTAAAACCTCGAAAAATATATATAGCGTTATAGCGACCCAGAAAAATGTGAGAACTCTATAAAACTTTACCTTTTGCTTATCTTCAGTGTAAATAGGTTTTGGTCTTTATATAAATATGGAAAAAGAAATGATAAATAATTAAATAATATAGAAACGGAACTTTATTCACTCTTTAACAATAATAAGGGAAGCTATTAAACATTACACGTAAAAGTATAAAACCCTTTATAGGTTTTGGGAACCTGATTTGCTTCAATAAGTTGCTGTTTTCTTATCTGATATTTTTATCCTTTTCGAATATGCTTGTTTCATTTCACATAACGCGTTACGTTGTTGAGATGGACGCTTTCGGCTGGTAATAATTTTTTTGTAGGGGAGACTGGGGTAATGTGGCCACTCTAAGACAAAGTGGTTTTTACTTTACTTGTTTAAAAGGAAATACAATTTAAAAAGTATTTAGCATGCAGTTTCTTTAGTGCAGAATCAATAACCATCAATATATCAACAATAGCTTGAAAGATAGTTCTGCAATTTTTGTTGTTTTCAACGTTTGTAAAGTGGCCACTTTACCCTACATAGTGTGGTAAAGTGGCCAGGGGTGGCCATTTTACCCCGAAAAGAAATTTTGAAATGATAGACACGTTTACATACAAAATCAAACTACAATTGTATTATCAATTATTATAAATCAATACTAATGTCACAATTAACAATAGATGAATATGGAATAATATTTTTTTTCCGAAAAAGACCCTGTTATTTCTTTGAGAAATTTACTTGCAATGTTCACAAACGAAATCGTTATCATCTTCGTCGCATCCTGCACACACTTCATGAGCCCATTTGTAACAACCGGAACATCGTATCCGTATCCTTCGTTTACTGATTTAGAATAACTCTCGTTGCAGTAAAAACATTCAGTGTCACTATCTTCATCAGATTCAAAATTTTGTGCAAACAATTTTCGTCGAGTTTCAGTTGGTTTTTTCGTTCTGTTCGATGTTTTATTTTTCACCTGGAGACTTTTCATTAGCAGCATCTTTTTTCTTTCTTCTTCTTGTTGCTTTTTAGTTTTTCATCCACATGTTCTGCTTTGAAGGTACTTGATGTTACAATAGCAGCTTTGCCCTTCTTTCGGTTGGTCTTTCTTTTAGAAATTGCAGAACTGCAAAAGAGTTGTTTGGCAAAGGATCATTCACTTTTTCCTGTAAGGCAGCCTTGTTTGGGGTTGCTTTAAGGTGTGAGCCAGCTGAACTAATTTCTACTTCAGTTGCTGTGTGGTCATAATTTCTAACGTTCAAATATTCTCCACCATCTTTGTCCACCCTACCTTCACTTTCATGTTCAACTAATTCTTCAACCTCCGTGTCCAAAGGAATATCCGTCACCTCTGCAGCAACAAAGTCCACGTCTGAGAAGACTAATGGATCGAGCGGAACTATGCCACATTTCCTAAATCCATTTATAGCTGTAGATGGCATAGCCGCACGAAGAAAAGCTTCTCCCAGAAGACTGCTCACCTGGAATTGAGAAACAACTCTTCCAGGGTTGTTTCGAAGGTACTTCTCAATTGCCTGTACGTAAAATGTATTAAATGGCCCCATAAAGGACACATCTAAGGGTTGTAACTTGTGGCTTCAATGAGGTGGTAAGCAAACAACTGTTGTGTGATTTTGTCTTGCTTTCTCAATGAAATCAATATTCTTGACATGTGTCGCATGCCCATCAAGAATTAATAGCACTGGGTCATCAGCAGTGGGCTTTACATATTTCAAAAAATGGTTATACCTCTCAGTAAAAATGTGTGTCTGCATCCATCCTGTTCGATAGCAGGCAAATGCTGTGCCATGAGGTGCTCCATCTTCCAATTCGGTTTTCATTCGTTGTCTTGGAAAGATAACAAAAGGTGGGATATATGTTCCACCAGCCGACATGGATACTGCAAATGTAGAAAGAAGTCCCCTTTCAGCTGATGTTATACCACCAACTTGTCGTTTCCCCTTCAGTGAAAATACTTTGGTATTTTTTGATTGAACGGTAGTTAGTCCAGTTTCGTCCACATTGAAAACTCTATGTGGAGGGTAGAAGTGTTTATCTTGGACCTCTTTCAAGATAGCAAAAAACTTATCGACGTTTGGTTTATTAAAACCCTGTGCTCTCGCTAATGATGTTGATTCTGGTTTTCGTAGACTCAGATTAGGATAACGCTTTCTAAAACCTGCGACCCAGTCATAACCAGCCATCTCTTTTTCCTTGTCAAATCTATGAGGTAAATTGTTCTTTTCCGCTAGCTGGAAGGCCAAGCGGCGTAGGTCGGTTACTGACACACCATAGAAATGCTGTTCTAAAGCTAAGAGATGGTCTACTAATTCTTTTTCCTGAGCTTCATTAAAGACGGGTCTGTATTTTCCTAGCAATTTTTTGTTTTCAATTGCGTCTATATTTTTACCTAATATTCGCCTTTTAAGTGTGTTCCGAGGGACCTTGAACGTCTTTGCTGCAGTAGCAAAAGGCATGTTGTCTCTCACAGCTTTGATAGCTTGTTCCATGGCAACACAATCCCAACTTTGCTGATTAGTTTTTCTTTTATATACCCTTGGCATTTTGCACCTGTAAAAAACAGCCTAAAGTAAATGAGGCAAATAGGGCCCGGCTAAGACAAAATGATTTTAATTTTTCTGAAAACATATTGACTAAATATCAAATTCATCGAGTACTTAATTATACTCTTTACTAATATATAACTAATTGAAAGCTCTGCAGTTAATATAATATGTTAAAATAATCTTAAGAATTTAACTTGAGCAGCGATCAGAGACGCTGGCCACTTTGTATCGTTATGAGCGGGGCCACTTTACCCCATTATACGCCATTTCACTAAATCACAACGACCTTCAAGGAAGACCTCTCTAATTCATCATATGCTATATTATTTTAAAGGTAATTAGACAGAGTTTTCAGCTATGTCAATTTAAAAATTGTATCAGTAATTTGTGATAAAATAATGAGAATAAAACTAAACACTTATCTTACATCAATAGTGGAAAAATTAGAAAATCTGTTATAACTCAAACAATTTGACGAACTGATCACTGATGCTTTGACAGAACACTAATGGCTTCTCCACGAGTTAGTTTGCAACCGCGCCGCCAGATTGGAGTAGTTTCCAGGGAGTACACACCAATGACCACTTTACCCCTAATGGCCACTTTACGCCAGTCTCCCGCCGCCAGATTGAAGTAGTTTCCAGGGAGTACACACCAATGACCACTTTACCCCTAATGGCCACTTTACCCCTAATGGCCACTTTATGCCAGTCTCCCCTACTCTTCTTGTTCATACGAAGTTT
This sequence comes from Limonius californicus, assembly GCA_014611495.1. Classification (NCBI taxonomy): domain Eukaryota; kingdom Metazoa; phylum Arthropoda; class Insecta; order Coleoptera; family Elateridae; genus Limonius; species Limonius californicus. The sequence goes on along the minus strand of JABXWE010024393.1, from coordinate 4,824 downwards.
TAATAAAAATAGTACCAGGTGTTTGTGTTTCAACTCGTATCACCCTAATGTCGCCCATTTTAATCTGTTCCTTGTTATCTGCAATGGAAAAGTTATTTCCGTAAAATTGGCAGACATCCTTAAACTCAATGAAGGCGCCATGAGACATCTGAATTACTTTATAAGGTTTTCCTGTTTTCTTTGCAGTACGAATTATGGAGACATATTGATATGGCTCATAAATTGGTCCTGATTTTAAAGACTTCATTATTGATTTTTCAATGACGGAATGTACATTGTCTCCTTCATTTTGCGTATGTCCTGCGACGAGGAACTTATGAGTAATTGATTTGATATTTTTTAACGTTGATACTGAATGCAAATACATTCCAACAGTAAATTTATTCTTTTGTTGCCCGCAGCAGTTATCTGAGTAGAAGACGACTTCAATATCATGGTTACTACTATTTGCTGCCAGCTGCTGTATACACAAGAATTTATTTCTATAGCGCCTCTGGTACCCTCGCCTTCATGCCAAAAATAGCAGGAAACATTATCAATTTTCAGTTCCGAAATCGTTAAGTTGTAGATGATTAATTTCGATTTATAGTAAAACACTGATACATCTCCCCTTGGAGCTGGCAAGACTGCTTGGAGGTCATAGCATATAACATAATTTTCATTTGACACCTTTTTATCGTTTTCTTTCTGTGTCCTGGATAAAAGTTTTTCTTTAAGATGCTCATCATATTTTTCTTTTAAAGCTTCTTTATCTTCATTTTTGCATTTTCACACGCAGTGCAAAGGACGCATTGATCTTTCTTCGGTACAAAAAAACCAAATGTTAAAGTCATGATTAAAAATATAAGTATATAGAGATAAAGACGCATAAGTAAGATTTTCTTGGATGCAATTAGCTCTATAATCTCTATATAAATCTGCAATGGTCTTCCCTTCATCAATGAACTCTCTGGATGTTTGTTGTCGGAGATAATGACTTTCAGCATGTGGAATGGAGTTAATATGCTGCCTCATTCCGTCTTTTATGGCAGGATCCAATTTCTTGTGCTTAGCATGCTTGCCTCTAAAGTCTTGAACAATAAACCCCATTTCATTTTTTTCAATCACTGCTCTTATGGCCGGCCATTTATGTCGAGCGTTGCCTTGAAAAACTATTTACACACTTGATATATCTTGCCATCGATTTCAAAATGGAAAGAGTTATTTAGGCACCGATTACTTCCAGGCCTTTGATAGCGGTAAGATGGTTGAACGCGTTCCATACTCTTTGAAAGAAAGTCACGTTCTCTCACAAGGCTAAAATGCTTCGATAACCAACTCAGAATTATAAACAAAGCCTAAATATGTTGCCAGAAGAAATATTCTTTTGGAAAAGAAATATGAACATTACGAGATCCATAAGAGAGACGTATTTCGAGATCCCTTACTATGTATACATATATACTGCTATATTGTCACGTCTGAAAAAATTCATACGTGTTCTTACATGTGTTTTGTACAAATCATTTCTAAAGCAAAAATATTGCAATTTCATAGTATGCGTATGACGTGCTGTAGTTCGTGATTTCGTAACCCCAAGCGCAATAGTTTAAGATGAATTATGGCTTTTGGGCTTGCCCAATTAATTATATTTTAATTCTCTTTAAACTTGCTCTATCCGGGCCACCTCATTCTCAAACTTTCCACTGATGTCATGGCTTCGAGTCTTTGGCCCCTTCATGGCTGAATGATTCGACAAATGATGTAAACAAAACCATAACTTAGGTCACAAGATGAGTGAGCCGGATCTTGTGTTATTCAAATCACGAAAGATGACTTCATGGGAAACCTTCGGTTGACGTCAATTAATGCCACACGCGTCTTTACCTGTGGTTTACGTAACCATCGGAGAAGACAGCAGGGCGTGATTCTCCTAACAAACTAGTTTTAGTTCTTTGTCTAAATGTGGTATATAAGGGGGCACATTCGACTATAGAGAATCAGTCTAGAATCCAGTTTCGAAGACACTCTACCCAATCGAATTTGCTCTCTTCAACAATGGCGAAGTCAAACCACTACAGAATCATGTAAGTTTTATAATTGTATTTTGCTTATAAATGTTTACTAAATAAACCCTCTCTAAACACTAAAAAATATGTTTTCCTCAACGACTCAACAATCCTAACAATGCCACGTCACCTCTCGCTCAAGACAAATCTTTGGTAAATTTTCTAAGACGTGGCAAATGGTGGAGGCGCCGTTCTTTGTTCAGAGGGGGGAAGGAAACGTATTTAATACGTTAGTCCGCATTTATGTCTTTTTGAAATTAACCCTTTCATTTTTTGAAATTTTTGTAAGGAAGCGTAATTAATTTACGTTAGTCCGCATTTCTTTTGTTGTTGTGAACATGTTTTACGGTAATGACCGATCCAGAACGTAGTACTCCGAAACACCCTTATAAAACTCGTTTTCAAACTTTTAAAGTAGATGCAAGTAAAATCGAAAGTAGTGCGAAAGACGAAACTAAAGGCGAGAGCGGACAAATTTTTAAACCTCGTAGATCTCTAGCTCGATCACCGCCTTCAGCAGGCTCATTTTCTGATAAATCACGTTTTAGTTTTTCGGAAGATAATACCGCGTTTGAATTAACTACGGATGAAATAGTACAATCAACTAGTTTAACGATAGAAAATCAAACCGAAGGAGACGTTAATTACGTGTTAAAAGACGATCGTTTTAAAATAACAATCCCTACTCAGTTAGTATTCCCTGAGCAGCCAACTTCTTCTTTATCGCCTAAAATTGTAGAAACCCCTAACATAGAATCTGATATTTTTGAATTAGAAGAAACCCTTTCCCAATTTACTAGGGAATTTGAGCAGCCAATTACCGAAAATACTCAGTCAAACCCCCGAGTAATTGTAGCAACTAACCAAAACTCAAATAAAATGGCCAATGTAACTATTAGTGAAGCCTTAGCGGCTGAAAAGAAACCAATTCTTCCAAAATTCACGAGTCCTGATATTTTTACCCCTGGAGCAACTAATTGTGTGACTTTTTTGCAAACTTTTGAACGATGTGCTAATTGTAATTGTTGGAACGACAATGACAAAATTACTCTTTTTGGAAATTTCCTTAATGGACCAGCCATTAAATGGTATTCAGATTATAAAACCCAACACCCAACCAGCAGGTGGGCTGACATCACTAACGACTTTACCAAACACTTTGGCGGACAAAGTACAGTTCGTGCCGCTAAACGCGAATTAATTTCACGTAGGCAACAGCCTAAAGAATCCATTCACCAATATTATTATGATCTTTTGCGTTTATGTGAAAACGTAAAACCTCCAGTACCCTTAGCAGATTTTCGCGATTATTTCGAAATGGGCTTGCTACCCATATTCAGAAACACGTTTCATATTTTGATTCCTAATGACGATGCTTTAACCGAAGATAGTCTCCGTGCAGTAGTGTTAAAAATGTCCGATATGGAAAAAACCGCAATGCAAGATGCATTAACTACCCATGCTCAAAGTTTACTTTTGACCACGACCGATCAACCGCTCGCGAATAAAACCGAACACTCCAATTTCCAACACTCCAATTTCCAAAATAATCAGAGTTCCTCTACGTACCCTTATCGTAATGCTCGCATGATGGCCCGCGAGGCATTTTATGGAAATCCTCCACGCGGACAAATGTCCAGAGGACCTACTAATCAGCTTCAAAGATCTCGTACTTCAGATGGTAGACCCATTTGTTTTAATTGTAATCGCCCAGGACATTTTGCACGCTCATGTGAAATGCAAGTGCGATCAAATCCTAACTATTCTAGACCTAAGCAGAACTATGATAATCGTCAAAATAATCAAATGAATTCGAGGCAATTTTCTAATAATTACTCACAAAGGTCTCCACGACCTGAAAATCGCAATGCCGGCAATAATCGCCGTGTGTCTTTCTCTAGATCTGCGTCGCCAGACCCAAACGGGCAAATGCGACATGGAGCGAATCCTCAATAAACACCCTTCATGTCGCCAAATCACCAACTCCAGAACCCCGATTTAAAATAAAAGCACCCCGCATTCTCACAATTAAAGGTAAAGTTTTTAATGTTCCCACTAGCATTATTGTCGATACAGGAAGTTTTTACAATATTGCTTCTGGTGATCTCATCGAATCAAGTCAGATAAAGTCAACCACAAGCAACGTTGCACTCACAACCGCTGGAAATCATCGTTTAACAATCCTAGGAGAAGCCCTTGTTAAAATTCAAATAGGTGATTTTGAAACAGAAATTGTAGCTCTAGTTATAAATAACCTACCTTCAGATTTGATTTTAGGAGTTGATTTCTTACAAAATAACTTAGCCTTCATAGATTTCTTTAATTCCAAAATTACGTTACATAATCCAACATCGAAAAAACCAGTTTATTTAACTTTCGAGAATGTTCTACAATCCATAGCATACACCTGCTTTACTAGTTCCAGCCCAGAAACCACTTTTTGTAACACCGAACATCGAGTTGTACTCCGTGACGAAACTATCTTGACAAAAAATCAACCTCGAGCTGTAGTCGTTGACCTGCGAAATATATTTTACGCCCAAAAAAATAGATTTAAAAAAAAAACGTTTATTTAATAGGCGGAGAATTAAAGTTGTCTACAAGCTTACAATTTAATATCTAACATATAAAAACGTGTTACTCGCATATATAACCTTCGCTTATCTAACAAGCGCATGATGCAAATTCTACGAAGCTCTATCTCTAGTCAGCAAGTTCATTAACATAACTCCTCCATTGGCAAGATAGAAAATCGGGAAATAACCTTTTACGATTT
>JABXWE010024391.1:0-39092 GCA_014611495.1 Limonius californicus | reverse complement strand
ATTAAAAAGATAAATTGTTTCCTTAAGTATGCTTGGCTTATTCATTGACGTTTTCCCTCATTAATGTATATTTGACTGGGGTATTACATAAAATTTAGCTTATGACTGTAATATTGTGGTTTTGTTGCCTGAACTAAAAATATTTCTTACTCTCATGTTCGTAATTAACCGCTTGTAGTTAGCAGTTTATTACTAATGTTTTTAAATCCAGATTTTAAATAATTTAGATATAATAAAAAAAGTAATTAAAATTTGTTTAAATATTATAAAATTAATTATGTTTAATAAAGTTAAAATTATTTTTATAAAGGTCTTGCTTACGTTCAATTACTTTTTAAGTGCCAAAATAGAGCAAAATGATGTTTTCAGGCATGTAATTTTCAAAAATTTTCCGGGCGGGACCCCCTGACCACCAGCCCCTGGGGGGTGTTCCATACCCCCAGACCGCCCATGAGGGGGCCTCAATTCAGATTGAATAGAAATTTTATTTTTTGAGCGTAAACGCAAACCGTATCTCTCATTTCAGCATTGGAGAATTCGTTATGTCGCGGCATTTTCGTAAACACAAAACACAAATTTAAAATAAAATTTCTATGACACCAAAGTATTTAATTGACTTAGCATTGTTTTTTTTTCTGGTGTAACAAGCACTACCCATTGTTTTTGTGATCATGGCTACCTGATAATTGCACGTCCTAACGGCAACTCAAAACTTGCACAAGCATTTTAAGACAAACGGTTGCCTTTACGCGTTTGAACTAAGAGTACCTTATTTTTGTATTTTTTAATTCTCTTTCAGAAAATAAAAGAAAACTGCAAAATGTTCCACTAATAACAAAGTTAGAGCTAATATAAAATTTGAGTGGTAGGTTAAGTGCCTCTTAAAGTTAAGTCTGGTTTATGAAAATACTGCTGCCACTTTACTACATAATGGTAAGTATGTGTACCAAATTTGAAAGAAATATCTGTAGATTTGCGGAAATTACAATAAAAAGAAAAAATAAAAAATTGAACTTTAAGGCCCTATAACTTCTTAAGGAAGGACTTTCTGCCTAAGGTATATTAGGTTTAATCGATTTATTTTAACCTAAAGAATCTATGACTAAACGCTGGCCCATTGTTTCTGAGACACCCTGTATAGTCGGATTAAACGTTTTTTATATTATACAAGTGTTCAAGGTGCTGAATACGAATTAGAAGTTATTGGAACCACATTGTAATCGGAAGCTCGTAAAAATACAAGATGGCGGCTATTATGTAAATTTTATAATAATTATGGTTTGATTTAAATAAATTTTAGTTCAGATATGTCTTTTAGGGTGCTGACTACGATGTTAAATGCCCATTTTGAAATCGGCAGCCTGTAAAAAGTACCGAAAAAACGTTCTACTTATACCAACTTTAACTCTAAAAAATTATTGTATCGTATAAATATGGGGGACAATTGTTCTACTCTAACTGAAACATACTATTGTCTTTTGGAAAAGACCTTAAAAATAATTATGTAGTGTCCGTACATATTAAAATAAGGAATACTATTAGAAGGTTTTGTCTTTAGAGGTGTTATACACGAATATCTTAATTTGCATCGAGGAATTTTCTTTAAACAATTAATAAACTAAAAAATAAAAAAAATTTAATATGATTTTCAAAATTTTTTAAATTAGCAATAATTTTAAAAATATTTAAAAATACTACAGGTGTTATAAAAGATAAACCATATAAATGTTGTAAATTTTCAAAATTAGAGAGTTTACGCAACACGCCGAGGCATTCATTGAAAGAAGGTGCAACCCTCGCTCGATATCGGGGCACATCATATAGTCTTCGAGCTTGGTGTTGGAATGGAATGGAATGAAAAATAATTCTAAATTCCTAATAGCGATTCGAAAAACTTAAGATTAAATCATAGAACGGTAAAGAAAATTAATAAAAAAATTTCAGCCAGTCGCTTGAAATAATTGGGTACCTGAATTCGACTGAACAATGGTGTCAAGAATTTAGCACGCGACAAGCGGGTGTGAGAGCAGGGATACGGGTGCTCTGACCTTCCGCCTTGTAGGCCAAACGTCTTCATGGGATGTAAAGCCTCACTATTATTATTATTATTATTATTAAAATTAGCCACTTGATTAGTAAATAACTGCGTAATATTAAATCACTTTTCAGATATAATGTGAAGCAGTATTAAATAGTATAAAACAATATAATAATGCAATGCTCACATGACAAAAAAAAGGTTGCTTCAAAAAAGCTTTATTATTATATTTATTAAAACAACGATAATTTTATAATTATTATAGGGTTTTTAATAGTTCTACAAAGAATAGGAAAATACAGATGGACAAGTTTTTCTTAACATCTTCATGTTTTCTTTTTTGGTCTCATTTAACAGGCAGATACTTATTTGATAATACATATTGCACTAGTACAGGCCCATTAAATAACAATTTCAAATGTGGTTATTTTTACATACAGGGTGTTGAAAAATAGGCTTGGTACGTTGTTAAGTTACAGTAGGCGAATAGATAGTAGTAAAAAAATCTCCATAGTCAATTGTCAGAGATAATTTAAATTGAGTTTCTTTAATAAAACCAACAACGCTGTTGTTCATAACGTAGTTTGAATGAAAAAACCATGGCCTGCTCCATTACGATCGTGTATTATGACATAAGCAAACCACTTTAGTAATACCTACTTGATTTTCCCGGAGTTGCATTAAACAGAAGCAATATTACCAAATTCATTTTTGGGCAAATTACACATGAACTTATGTTTTTATAATTAAAAAATATTGATTTTCATAGTACCACTGTATAAAAGCGCACTTTGTGAACATCAAGACAACTAACCAATAGTGCAGGTACCGAAAATAAAGAATTGAACTTGTAACATTTATATCTTCCAAAATAGACCACCCTGATTTGTTTATTATTTTTTGTTACTCACCTACTGTAACTAAACAAAGTGCCAGCGAGAAAATCCGTTAATTTATCAACACCCTCTACATGTTTCAAATTGCATACTATGCATTTGTGTTGTATTGCACAATAACATGACATATCATCGAGCCAACCAGACTGATTATTTCGGTAGCGATCGGTTGCTTGATTCGTAACGGTTTTAAATGATGCAATGATTTATTGTGGGAATCGATCTATCTATTTGTGCGATTAGTGTATGTGTAACTAGAAATTACTTAAAAAAAGCTGTCTTTCCATCAAAATTTATCTACTTACACCTTCAGAGTATTCTACAAAACAATAATAAATAAATACAGCTATCTCTTATTATGTTAAATTACTAATCTATTTTTTAAATATTAATTTTGTTAAGAACTATTTCCTGACAATTCCTGTTTTCTAATATTTAGTGTCGAGAAGACTTTCAACAAAAGTTTAATCAAACTTTAAGCCAAAAAGTTAAATTTGATAATGGCTTGCTCCGGAAATAACTATTTATGGAAATTCAACAAAATGGTAAAAAATTAATACTAAAAGGCAACTGCAATTTTTGACCACATAGGTTCAAAATATTAACACCGAATCATTGAATAAGCTACGCACCAGCATGATTCAATGTCGGTTGAGGAAGATTTGGTAACACATCAATAAATTTACGACATTGGACATGCAATTTACAATATTTAAATAAGGTACTTAATATTTTTATACTGCATTATTAAGTAGGTACGTACATTTTTTATTATATCATAAAAAAAATCAAGATTTGGAAAAGTGTGCTTATTGAAGTTAAAAGAGGAGAGACAATGTATATCTTTAATTACAGCTAAGTTTCATGTGTGCTAGTTTTAAAATATTATGAATGGGATTCAATATATACGCATGAATAGCAACGGCACCCATATGTTTGGCAACATTGCATGGGTGCCAGTAATGCGCAAGGTATGAAAAATATACACAAGTGGATGCGACAATACTGCACTATACAACGGGTGCCACTGCAATAAAGATGTTTCTAAAAATTTATATATTGAATTTCTTTACCCCTCAACAGCGCCCGCTCTATGTCATTCATAGGTCAAGTTAAAAATAGCACATATACGCCGGGGTTTACAAGAATTAAGGTGGGTGCCGGAATACCTGAACCGTCTCCGGGTGCTACTAGGATACACCAACGCGTATATATATATATATCCATATGTATACACAGGCAAGGGCCTGCAATGCCGCTGCTGCTACACCAGAACTTACTATTGAAACCCATATTCACATAATAAACACATAAAGTGGTAACACTAACATCGCACCTCAGATAATCGCGTAGCAATCAGTAGATACGCAAACGCTATTAATAAGTTATTAGGCCAAAATACTCAAAGCTGACGGCTAGGTCAAAACAACCTATTTGACTGCACTTGCAGGTATTTTCCAACCTACTGTACTTCGTTTATCTTCAGCAATCCAAGAACTCCTTGGCTCTCGACTTAAACCTTTTATTGCTACTAGACGTTATTATGAACCGGTAGGTTACGTATATATTTGCAATGTTTACTTGTTGAGCTTACATTTAAATAACTATTACTCATAGTAGGCAAAAACCACGACATAACACACGGTGATTTAATTTTTTTTCTATTGAAAGAAACATGAAATACTAATAATTTTTGAGAAATTAATTCTAAAGGTGTCAGAAAACCACAGCTGCATCTAACTACTTGATTAACAAGAATTTTATACGCCAAACAGCTTGGAATGAAACTTCGTTATTAAAGGTAAATTCTAAATTGTTCTTATCTAAATGATCTTATTTACATTTGTAGGTACATACCTCTGTGTGGAAATCTTTAAGTAAGTACTAGACAATATTGGCAGCAAATATCTTGTATCTACCTAATCACAGTTTTTCCAGTTTTAAACAAATCCCTATCAAAGACATATTCGAAAAACTTAAATTACATGTTCAAACTACTTCCCATTAATAACTTCTCAATAAGCAAACCGACGTAGAGGGTTATAAAGAGTTTCTAGCTAATATTTTAAGATCTTCCCAATTCGTTTTCTAGTCTTGGTAGGCTCCAGACACTTCACAAGAATAAAATCAGAGGATGTGGTCTGGAGACCTGAGCGGCCACTCAATGTATCTTCTTCCAACGTAACTTGGCAACACTTTATCCAAATACTGGCGACTTTGGAAACCATGATGGGATGAAGCACCATCTTGTTGGAACCAGATTCTGTCATTTGGAACTCCATCGTTAATAGGAAATAATGCAGCAGAAGCTGCAATTAAAGATTGGTTGATATAGTCTTGTCAACAAAACAATTATTTGTTGTTCACTAATTCCAAACCACTAGTTTGTTGTATGAGCATATGTATACTGTATATGAGACTTTTGCATGCAAGTCGAGTAGTTTTAATTTACAAGTATAACTATTCTGTAAAAATATATCGGTTTACAGGGAAACAATATTACAGAGGGCACGGCTTAATCTACATTAGATAGGAATGCATTTTTAACAATTCATGTCTCAACATTGTTATCATTCGTTTGCGGTTATTATCTGTTAGGTTTTATAAGCAAGTAAGCATACAAATAACTACGTGCCGTGATTATTATCAGACAAATATCAGCAATATTATATCTATTGACTGTCCCAGTTCAACAAACAGAAAATCATTTTGAGATTGTAACTTAAACAGATCCTTAAACTGTAGAATGTCCTATCAAAATCTAAGGATTGCCTAATATCGAAGTAGAATGACTACACAGTAGCCTCGATAACCATATAGCCTCATTAACAAGTAATCAGGTCAAATAAAACTTCATTACATACTCAAAAATCAAGTATGTACACACAGCTCTAATATACACGGTTAAAATAAACAACTCTAAAAATAGATTAAGAGCACCGATCCCATACAACAATCTTTAACATGCAATATAACAACTGATCATACAGCTCAATGTTAAGTAGGCACACATAACTCAAGTAGTGAGTACACAGCTCTATTAATAATTTAAGAACATGCAATGCTGACACAATAATAATTTTCAAGTAAACAGCACGACTTGTGAGCTCAATGATAAACTAGGCACACAGAGCGCGCATACAAGTATAGTATTAAATTTGGAGCACACAGCTCAGTATTTAAATAGGTACTTACAGCAACATTCCTGAGCATACAGCTCTAAAAATTATTTAAGAATACATAGCTCGAATAATCAGTTAGGAATACACAATTCTCACCTTAACTTAAGAGCACGGGGCTCCAATAAGATTTTTAAAACTTCTTCTCCTTCTTCTACAGCTATCCCATCCACCGTCGGACGTAAACCTCCCCGACTTGCTTCCATTCTATTCTATTTGCGGCTCTTCGTATCCTGTCATGACCCGCTTGTTTCTTGATGGCGTCTGTCCACCTTACAACACAACTACTGAGCACACAGCTCATGTTTAATTAGTTATACTCTATTGCTGCACACACAGACGAATAATAAATTACCCACAGTTCAATATTTGAATAGGCGTTCACAGCATTTAGGAACACGCAGATCCAACAATAATTAAGTACCATACAAGTCTTACAATAAATTAGTAATATAGAGCTCAATAAACAATTTTCGAGTATAGAACACAACTACTGAGCTCAATGCTTCATTAGGTAGGTACACACAAAACGGTTACTGCGGACACAGCACTGATAAGGAATTAGGAGCTCACGCATTATTTAAGTAGGTAGGTACTCATAATACCATTGCTGAGTACATGCCTCTAATAATAATTGAGGAAACAACAGCTCCATATTTACACAATTTCACACTTACACTTATTTGCACTTAGGTGCATACAGTGCGGTCACGGAGCATAGAGCTGTAATAATAAATTAAGAACACAAAACTTTCGTAATAAATTAGAAGCACATACATAGAACAACTTCCATGCACACAGCACAGCTACTGATCATATAGTTTATATAATAATATAGAAGCACACAGCTCAATATTTACTTAGACACGCACGGTATCGTCGCTACACACAGAGCTATAACAATAATAATAATACAGATTTACATTTTGCGAAGAGTACCTACAGTAGAATCAGAATATGTTTATCGTCTCATTAGTACCACTAAATATGTAAATCGGTAAGACTATGTAATGGGGTTGCGTGACGGGCGTAACGCATAATATAAATCATGTCTTTTCTATTACGTTCTTCTTCTACTGTTTTTACCAACCATCATAAATATTTTAATTCGTTCCTGATATTAAAACACTAGAGTGGCAAGAGCATATCGATAAATCATTCAGCGTAAGTCTTTTGCTTGAGGAGAAGTTTTTTGCACCTTTGTGTAAAAGCTCGACTTGCATCTTAGCATGACTGGTACTCCATCGGTACAAACCACACGTTTTCCCATTGTACCTTTTAGTTTCAAAAAAGGTACCTACCTATCATTTTCATAATATCATCGCCTTTGGTAGTAGTTTTCAGTGTACCACAAAACAGCAAATGCTCTCTGATGTCACCATGAACAACATCGGTCTTTGAAAAGAAAACAACGGATATTCTTTAATTTCATTTAGAACGTTCTATTTCACATCTGTGGACATGTCTCAAGTGCGCCTCTGAATAGTGTTATTGGACAGAGATATCTGACGCACTTATTTCTGGCTGGCTTTCCCAAGACCTTCGCCGACTTTGATGAGCGTTTCTCCAATTGTATGGGGTTTTTCTGTTTAGCAATTTCCAATGCAATTTGGATTACGGCTGTGATCTGTTCTGATTGAAAAGTTCATGTAAGGTCCATTCTCTGAATATTCCCTAAATATCATAAAACAAGATATAATGTGATGTTCGTCTGGTTTTCTCACGTTCGAATTTGAACGTTTGGGAGATTTATTTAATGACATTAATTTCTAAATAATACATCTTACGCCATCTTTCGGTTATCCCGAGAGTTGTTACTGGTTGGTGTGTTTTTATTCGGGCTCCAAACAGTCTCACCCACAGAAGTCATCGCCCTAATAAGAAGGAAGAATAGGATTAGAAGGAAATGGATGAGAACAAGACAGTCTGCAATGAAGCGTCTCTTCAACCAACTATCCTATTCAGTTAAATGGGAATTTGATACCATTAGAATCAATAGATACAATAAGAAGTATATCGAGGATATACAGTCTGGGGATCGGACAATGTGGCAAGCCACAAGAAGAATATTAAGAGAGCCTAATATAATTGATTTCTTAATATACAATAATGCAGACTACTATTCTGATGAGAGCAAAAGTAATCTTTTCATATCAAGTTTTCGCCAGTCATTTACTACAGAGACAGATGAGAACGATTTTTTAATAACAGTCCAAATTTAGTGCCAACATCACCACAAGAGATCAGGTCAATTATCATATCACTTAAGCATAACAAATCTCAAGGTTCTGACAAAATGACACTTAAAAATCTTTCAACTCTTTAGCATTAATTGCTACTCTATTAATGTATCTCTAAAGATTGGCCAATTTCCCAAGTAAATGGACGGCTGCTCATGTTATTCCAGTTCATAAATCAGGAAAGGTCAAATACAATCGCAATAGTTACAGTCAAGTGTCGACTTTATGAAAGGTGCTTGAAAAGGTGAACTTAATTAGATTAACTAAGGAACTCAAAGACAGGAGCATTATCCCTCTTTACCAATTCGGCTTTAAGGAAGGCCATTCTACCTCATAATAATTATTTAGAATTACAGAGATAATCGAAAAGGACTTTGAGAACATGCACTACACCGTAGTTGTACTTTGAGATCTAGAAATGGCCTTTGATAAAGTATGAACGGATGGTTTAATTTATAAGCGGATAAAACTGAAACTCCCAAAATACCTGGTATCAATACTAAGATAATTTCTGCAATCTAGGACCTATTCTGTGCGAGGTAACGCTTCATACTCTAATTCAAAGCCTTTAAAGACAGGGGTGTCACAAGGTAGCATTATTGGCCCTACTCTTTTTAACATTTATGTGCAAGATGTACCGACCCCGGATAATGCAAAATTGTCAATGTGCTCAAACGACACAGCGGTTATTACTCAAGACTACGATCTCCAAAGAGAATTACATCATATTCAAGATGCGACAGACCAAATGGAAAATAAAAATTAATAATACAAAATGTCAAGCAGAGATATTCGCTCTTAGAAGGATTAGTATAATAAATAATATTATAATTAACCAAATTCAGTGAAATGGAACAACAAAGGCTTCGCCATAAAATACCTGGGGATATATCCAGATATCCGCCTCAGTTGGGTACTTACATCACATAAGTAAGAGGATAAATGAATGTTACCATCGTCTAAAATCTTAAAATCCCATTATCAATAGAAAATCTCCGCTACAAACCGAATATGGTTTAATCATACAGTCGTCATAAGTGCATTGTCCATATCTATACTCCCCCAAAACTTATATTTAACAGATGACGTAAATATTCAGATAAACAATTTTTTATATGCCAATGGTTATTAACAATATGTGTATTATAACAATACCTTTGTAGCTACTGAGGAAGCCCATACGCGCTGTCCGCATGTAATAGGTTAAACTAGTTACGTATTTCAAACTAGCTGTGTATAGGAATAAGTTAGCCGATACGGCTTAACAAAGAATAATTAAAAAAAACTGCCTGGTTATATTTTTCCATAAGGAAAAGGCAGCGTGCTCGGTCAAATTAGGATGGGGCCCAAATTGCTCTTGTAATTTAAAGTATTGTGCCATTTATTTTTCGTAATAAAACTCTATGATAACGTTGGATTAGATCTTAAATAATTTAAGTAAAAATACCGTGTAATACCTCAAATTTTTTGATTCTGATAAAATTAACCGTGTTACTCTTTTTAATGTTCCCTTAAAGACCTACCGTTCCAGTAAAACTCTACAAGCTTTTTACAAGTATACAACTAGCGTTTTCGATGGAGAAAACAGTTAATCAAATTAGTCATTAATAACTACCAACAAATAAATAGCAGCTGTATTACAGTGGTTTAAATATTATTTTTATTTAAGCAACAAACTTCGAGTGTTACAAATACGGGTTTCATTCAGACGTAATTAGATATAGATTCACTGACTATACCGATGTCATACATACATATTTTTATAATGATTAATTGGTAATACAGAAGTCCAAATCCTTTTTAATTATTTTTTATTAATGGTAAATTTATTATGGAAATAAATAAGGGTTATAATTTTTTATGTTGAAATTCGATGTTTAAATTATTTGCAACTAAAATAAAGGCGGCGACCTACCCCACAGGTTGGAAATCTGGTAAGCGGAAAAAAACCATTGAAAAAAATCCAGGGAACAAAAATCCAGGAAAAAAAATCCACGGAAAAAAATTCAAATTTTGGAAGTTACTGCTCTGAAAAACACTTCACTTCTTTTCGCTTTATTCTATAATCGGACTCCTGTTTCTATTATTTTGCTTAAGTGCTTTATTATAGTTATTTTAATCGGTCTACGTACATACCATTATCGATCGAGTTTTGTGATGCGTATTTGTTTTTCATCGTTTTATGTAATAATTACCACTGTGTCATTTTGACAAACTTTATTTATTAAATTAGCAAATTTATATTTGCATTCCTAACTTAAAGTTACTTATGTAAATCGAATAGTGTGGCCAGCAGCCCGAATAAAATCTTGTAAAATTTTTTCGCCTGTTACATATTGCTGGCATAGTAAATGCAAGCGATTTTCAAGATTTTCGTAAACCATCAGCGGTTTCTGTTTACTCACAACGCCTACATTCTGCTGGGTCAGTTTGGTTTCATTGGCAGCGAGCTCAAGTTGCATTTTTTTTTATTTAAGTCGGTACACAAAACGGAAAACCCGATTGTTACAACCCTCCACTCGATTGTTTGTTCTATCTTCCCCAGCGAGTGTAGCAGCATGGACGTTCCACGTTTGGGGAGGGAACATTGGTGGAATGTTTCTCAATCTTACAGGTTCTGCATCCGGATTTCTTACTGGACGAAAGGTTTCATTGACGTAGGTAGCATCGAAATGGTCTACCAAATCCACTGCTGCTTCCGACATAATATTTCTAAGATGATCCATACCCCGGCATACATTTTGGAGTAGTAACAACGCTAGACTATATAACATCCCACAAAATAAATTAAAGTGATTATATTTTGCGGTGGGTGCTTTGGGTAAGGTGGTTAAAGCAACCCTGAATAACAATTTCGTCGCCTAATATGACTTCTGCAACCTGCATCATAGAACGCTCAAAATCCACATGCATCTATGCGGGGTCCGGATATAATTCTCGAAAATTACTTTTCTCCAAAATAACCCGAATCATCTCCTCGTAGGTGTTTTGGCTCTTACTTTGCAGGAAAGCGTACAATGCTGTCACAAAGACATTATTAGTACATACTCTTATTACATAGAGTTGCTGGAAAAGTCTTGGAGCTAAATTAAAATTTCCGTCCATGTACCATGCTGGTGATGAATGCAGAAGTTGAAGGTTTCATCGGTGGAGTATATAATAATTCTTTCCTCAGAATTAAGTCCGCTATCATGAAGGAGAAACCGAACAAATCGTGGATTACCGGTTGTACACCATTCTCCTAAAAATATATATAAATATCATTATTATATTTGAAATTTGTCTGAAACAATGAAGGAGGATTCCTCCAATGTATAATAGGGCTACGTGACACTAGAAAGTTCTCCAAAAAATATTCTATTTCAAACAAGACACAACATCCCTTGAGCCCCAAAACGCGTATTTCCTATACCTATGGTATGGGAAAGTAAAACTACAAAAAAAAAACAATACCTTCTAGTCGGAGATCTGTAAGTGATCTGGAGTCTTTGGTTTATTTTTAATTTTCTGGTTCCTCAACGTTCTTTTGGCAGAATCTTCTAATGACATACAGGATTTCGGTTCATTGTCCAAGATGGAAACCCCTTCGGCAAAAATTTCAGCAGAAGCTGCTCCACTGTTTTTAGCAACCACCTTCAGGGTCTCCATACATTTAATCAGTTTGACATTTTCAGAATCCGCAGAATGATTGTGGTTTTTTCCAATCCAACAGGATTAGTGACAGCTAGTACAGTTTCCAAGATAGCTCCACAATTAAGGAATGACGATTTTGCACATCTCCATCGTATATAAGTTTTACAGACAATATGTTTAACATACATCTAACCATTCAAACATATTTTCTGCTTGCCTTTATTGGAAGTAATTATTTCCATATTTCTAAACAAAATATTACAAAAATCTTGTACACGGTAGTAAGAAAGATTGGTAACTAACGAAATACACCCCTCAAAGGTTATATATCCCCTTTCTTAAGGATTTTTAATATTTTCAGGAGTAGAAACACATTCCATTTAATAATTATTTGTACTAATTACTTTATTTTCTTAGTCAAGTTATTTCTGTTCTATATAATGAAAATAAAATATTTACGAGTTGTTTAAGCAAAAACTGTCGCCTTCTAAGTTCCTTCCAATAATAATCCATCTAATAATGTGCAGAATTTTACACAAATAGTTAAAGAAACGTGAAGCGAAGTGATATGATATGTTTAAATCTTCAAGTTTGGATTTTTTTCCATGGAGTTTTATTTCTGGATTTTTCTTCCGTGGATTTTTTCAATGGATTTTTTGCTACAATCTGGGAACCTATGCAATAGAACCATAACTCTATGCTTTATAATCATCCCGTATGTTCAATTGCGTGTAGTTAGTAGTTCTGTTTTGAACTCACGGTACCTCTGTTATGATGAAATACATGTTTAAGTTTTACTGTTAATTTTACTGACCTCAGTTTATTTGCATTGCTATTACTTTGCGATACACACTGCTGTTAATGGCAGGTGCTATTGTTAAGAAAAACAACTAGTGAAAAAAATATCACGAGAATGCATTAGCACATCTTCTAAGAAATGATATTATCAGTAATTATTCTTCAATGTTTATATAATATTTAAATAGGGAAGGTGTTTTCTAATTCTAATACATGTTTTGTCGAGAATGTTATACAGGGTGTATCAGAAATAGGTACAAATATTTAAACCAGTAATACATTGGCTCAAGTAGAATTCAATGGTACTATTTATTTTTCAAAAATCATTAAGTCTATTATTTTGAATTAAAAATAAAATAAAATTTAGTTTGAGAACTGCTGATGATACACAGAAAATGCATTTAAGCTGTAGAAGGTTATTACCTAATTGTAAAGTAAATCCAAAGTGGCAAACACGTAAAAACTTGTCTGGCTTGTGATAACGACAACAGACTGAATAGAAATTACTGATCTACCCAATAGTATTGGTTTGTGGCAGGTGATAAGAAATTTCTTTGCACTTCTATCTTACTCTCCTTTGCATAACATGTCTTTGAACTCAAATTTTTGTTATTATCCTGTGGTACTCAAACAATTTTGGGTCAAATTGTCAATTATTATTTTCTCATATCTTAAGGGTCCCATTGCCCAAGAAATGTTTTTTCTAGTTTGTAAATATTGTTATCTACCATCGGATTTAATACTTGTACCTATTTCTGATACACCCTGTATATAAGGATAGATCAATTGTTAGTGAGTAAATTATGCTTTTTTTATCGCGCTTTAATTAATTTTAGCTAATTAACGGTTATATCATTGATTTAAATTCAATTTATTTGCTGAATTTGCTAACTAATGATTAATATAGTACATAACGATTATAACTTACGGTGGAAATGCGTAGTATGATTTTGAGACATTTAGATATGGCAGAGCATTAACATAGGCATCTACTACAGTGTTTCAGTACAGAAAAAATTTAGAGTTCGTGTGCATTAACAAACAAACCGCTCATGTTTAATAATTCCAATTATAATTACCCTGCGGGTGAGAGTTCACCTTTTTTATGCAAACTTACGCGTGGTGTAAAAGTGTGCACTGGAAACCACACTGTGTGTCTTTATTCTGCTTAAGCGAATGCGAAAACGCGATAATATGGCGCACCCGTAAGACGAAGTCAACAATAAAGATGTAAACAACAAGGTTTGTTATACATCGACTATTAAAATAATGGCAATGCTGAAAAACTGTGCCATTGCACTAGTGATATTCTGTATTTTGGTTGATTTGTGCCACCCTTCTGGATTGGGAAGATGTCCGAGGCACGAGTTTGTGAAGAATTTTAGTATTAGCAAGGTAATGGATTAACTTTTAAAAAATTAAATTGTTGCTTGTATTATATTAGAACAAATTGTACTAAGGATGACAAGGCAATTTTTAAAAGAAATCAATTTGAGAAAGCTTTTCAACATTTTCAATACGAGGGAAGAATTATTTAAATTTAAAACAATCAAATATTTAAAAAACATGTATAAAACTTTTTATCAAATGGGAATATCTAGAACTCAATTATTCTTGTATGTGTAAATTTGATACGCAGATGATCGAATGTTCCGGCAATTTGTTACACAAATATTGATTACACATTTTTAAGACTCAAGAATATTACTTATACCATAGGCAAATAAATTATTTGCCTATGCTTATACTAACCTACTATTTGTTAAAAGTGTTCCGGACTTTTACCAATGAAGCTGCAGTTAACTTTTGAAAAACGTCACCTTAAAAGCCCCAAATTATCTAGGTAACAATTCAAGGAAACAGTATAGGTATAAAAATAGGTAAACAGTATAACAGCAGCCTTGCAAAATGATATTTCTTCTAATGGCTTTTTTTCATATTAAATTATTGGGTAAAATTCTATAATTAGATTGGTTTGATTTCTGTTGCTAATAATCAATGCCGTGTTTATATCTACATCATTATCGCTAAAATTTCTCCCGAGTTTCTGCGAATTGGTATCTTAATATGCTGATAAGTGGACTATTAAATCATCATAATGCAGTTAAGGTTTTTGATTGTATTGGAAATACCAAACATAAACGAAGAGTTATCTACACCACTGAAGTCTATAAAGGGACAAGAAAAACTTGAGCCCATTTCGCAGTACATTAAAAAATTAATGATATGAAAATAGTTCATAGGTTATTTTGAAAGCTTGTTTCCCTTTCCTCTATGCATTATCAATTGTATATATCTATCATTGATGAGGAATTTTTAGTTTGCAGGTCATTGGTACGAAATAGAAAGGTCGTTTTATTTAATGGAATTAACAGTCAGCTGCACAACTTTAGATCTTACAGAGAATGCCAAAGGACAATTGGAAGTGGTGGTTAAGACTCTCAGTAGGTGGTTAGTATGTATTTTCTAACATTTTTTCATTTGATATTAGCAAAAATAGATAAGTATCTCTTACGATTTTATAGCCAATGAGTATAATCACTACCACGAGCAACAAAACGATCTATCTAACATGAATGTATGTGCTTATGTTGGTCATATTAGTAAGACCGTTCGATACTCGCGTTCGAACCCGACTGAGGTTGGCAAGATTCGGGGAAAAATCTAAAAGTAGATATGAAGTAAAGCCCTCTCGTGCCATTACGTTCTGTGGTTGGATCTACTTTAAATAAGTTAAAATTCGAAGTTAAGATGTACAATAAGCCATAAAATCGCTGATAAACCACAACCGAGATCTCGCCCAATCCAAATTAAAATTAATAATATACGGGTATTCTGCATATTATTGTACAGACAAAGTTTTTATTTAGTAAAGGTTAAGGAATTTATTATTCTTGTTGGACAGTACACGTATGGATGGACCAATATAGTGGCCTATGCAACCGGATATGCTTCGGAGGGCAAGTAAAGCCGTCGGACCCGGTTGCCATACGAATATTTTTGTAAATCGTAAACTATGTAGTGGAATTCTTTTTCTCTGTTGATGGTTTAGGTTAGCCTCATGGGCGGAATGCGCAAAGAAAATTCACAGAACCTACTCATTGTAGGTAATTGATATGCCATTAGTCTACACACAGCGAAAGAAAAAGATATTCTGGTTATTAATATGAATATCCTACTAATATTAAGCGTACACGTCATGGCAGAGCAAACAAATACTTTATATCTTAGAATTCGATTCAAACAATGTTCATTACTTATAATAATTCAACACTAAACATCTGCAAAAAATAATCTACATAGGTTAAAATTTTATAATAGTATGTTTGAACTTAATCTTCAGCGGTCAGTTCTACCAAATATTCTGTAGTACGTAACCTTTATTTCCATTGGTTATCTACTGTAGAACAGTAGGTGATAATTATAATACAATCGCTATAGGGTTACAGAATTTTAACCTGTATTTGCAGCCGTTAAATGTTGTCAATTATGATAATTTAAATAATGAGCAATGCTTGCGTTTAGTTTTAGCAAATGAAATTTGACGTGTATTATCATTATCTAATACCGCTCATATGCCTTGAAACTCCTAGATTATTCTAGGCTCTGTGTACGTATTTTCTTGTACACTTCGTTTTATATCAAATGCACCACTTATAAAAATAAAGCTACGGGTTTGAAAGTTTGCTAAAATAATGTTTCATTATTGCGTATGAAATGATCAGGTTTTCATAAAAAAGATTAACAATTATAAGAAAACAATAACAACAACGAAAACAAAATTAATAATGTGTAACATCGCCATGAACAGCAACGCAAGCATTTACTCGTCGTGGCATGCTTTCTATCAAGTGGTCTATGTTCTCCTGGTGTATCTCGTTCCATATAACCTTAAGTTGGTGTCTCAGCTCGTCTAAGTTGTTAAGAGCTCTTGGCAATAATCTTAGTCGCTGGCCCATCATGTCCCAAATATGTTCGTTCGGCGATAAGTCCGGTGATCGTGCAGGCCAGGGCAACATTTGAATTGTGCTTGTTGGATGTACGTTCTGGTAATGTTTGCAGTGTGCGGACGTGCGTTATCCTGTTGGAAAAAACTGTTTGGCAACGTCTGCATGAATGGTACTAACACCGGTTCCAGGACATTATGAATGTAGCGATTAGCATTTAAAGTGCTTGGGATGAACACAAGAGGCGATCTTCTACCGAAACAAATCGCACCCCAAACCATAACTCCAGGTGTTAAAGCTGCATGGCGTCTTTCAACAAACTTTAGATTTCTCCTCGATATCGACTTACTTTCCTACGACCGTCATTTGCCCACAAACAAATTCTTGATTCGTCACTGAAGACAATGTCGTTCCATTGCTGATTCCAATGCTGCCGCTCTTGACACCAAGCAAGCCTAACAGCCTTGTAATGTGCAGCTAAAGGGAGCTTTATTTTTAATAAGTGGTGCATTTCATATGAAACTGAGCATAAATCACACACAATAACAATGTGTCTGCGGTCAAATCCACTGTGTGTACGTAGTTTGTTAGATATTGACTCTTACAATTTTGATATCGACATTTGCTTCGTATCTTCGATGTTCGGAAGTTACTTCAGTTATTAATTTCAATATTCTTTTGCTTCAAGTTATTTAATAATTAATACGTGGGGGTTAGTTTATCGGTAGCGTAGTTGTTGTATCTATAGATGGGGAACTGTATATGTAGACTAAACTTCCTTTGCATTGTGCGTGGTTCTAGTAACCCTTCACTAAAAATTTATTTAAACGCTACAAATCCTTCAACCAAGCCTCGAAATAAGGATAGTCTAAATGAAGACGACTGTAACTAATACCTTGCAAGCAGAACTTACGTAATTAAAAGAAAGCCGAATACTTTATCGAAATGACGAAGACACTGTCTAATCACCGAATCAGATAAAATAAATTAATGAAGACCAACTATTTATAAAACAATGTTGTAGAAATCATCAACACTTATGGGGCCGAAGAGTGAGAAGGTACTCAAATAAACAAGAATAAAGTGAAAGCTTTGGAAATGGACTCGTAAAGCGCTCTTTTCTGGTGTCTGTAGACTTTGACATATAAGAAATTATTCGCGAAAATATTAAAGTACAAGGATCACTTATTGATACCAATACCCAACGAAAATGTAGAGTGGATTCCAGAGATAAGAAGAAAGAGACGAAGACCGGCCAAAACCTAGGCTTGAGTCCAAGAAACAATATGGAAACCACACGATTAGGAGATGGCAACCGGCTAGGTCAGTGGTTTCCAAACTTTTTAGAGGGTGACGCTCTTTGCTCAAAATTTTTCTTGCGACTCCCATCTTGTAGTACCCAATTTCATTCAGAATCAGCCATCTATTATCAAGTAGCACAATTTATTTATTTGTTCTGCGTGTTTATGGAAATTTTCATCATATTCGGGAGGGTGCTAGATGTCACTGGAATAATCTGGAAAATCTATTTTGCTTTATATAAGCAGCGGACCACGCTGAGATTAATCATCATTTCAAAATAGTGCTGTACTTCTGAGTGTATGTTGAGTGCTATAAATCGATAACATATTACTATTATATCGATATTTAACGTTAGGTACGAGCTATACTTGCTTTGTTAAAGATGGGGTTTTTTAAAACAGGCATTAGAGCCCTCCGCGATTTTGCATTGCAAAAACCAGTAAGCCACATACAATTGCTGAAGATCTGATTTTACCAGCAGCTTCTGAAATGGTGCAAGTAATGGTTGGCAAAAACCGGCTGACAAACCGAAAGCAATACCTCTCTGTAATAATACTATCCAAAGAAGAATAAGTGACATGGCAGAAGATATTCTAAACAAGTTGTTGACAATATTAAGAAGCGCACGTACTTCTCATTACAGATGAACGAATCCGCGGATATTTCTAACTGTGTCCAATTTATAGCATTTGTAAGATACAATACTGGACATGGTATTACAGAAGATATTTTATTTTGTACTCCATTAGAGGCCAATACCACCGGAAAATGTTTATCCGACACTTTCATGCAAACTAC
The DNA here is from genome assembly GCA_014611495.1 of Limonius californicus. Lineage (NCBI taxonomy): Eukaryota > Metazoa > Arthropoda > Insecta > Coleoptera > Elateridae > Limonius > Limonius californicus. Next base: position 20,261 of record JABXWE010024391.1, on the reverse strand, counting down.
TAAGTACGAGATGGACTGGGCAAAATGCGTTGCTATATGCACCGATGGCTATGGCAGCATATGGAGCTGGTGATATTGTTAGATTAAAAGAAATAATGCCAAAGGCTTCATGGTTACGCTATTGTTTTATATCGAGAAGCCCCTACATCAAAAATGTTACCTTCTGAAATACTGTATTTAAAAAAATATAATTAAAGTGGAAAATTCCATGAAGGGAAAAGCATTGCAGACTTGTATTTTTTGAAAAATTTGTGAATATATGGGTTCTTCATACGACAATCTTCTTTGTCACACAGAAGTAAGATGGCTTTCGAATGTTATCATCTTGAAAATAACTTACCAGTTAAAGGTCGAACTTTGATGTACCTGCAAGATGAGAAACCGGAATCCAAGAATATACTTTTCAGTTCGCTTTGGCTTCTTAGGCTATCTTTCCTTGCTGATAATTTCGAGTATTTAAACAACCTGAATAGCAGTGTGCAAGGCCGCGATATCAACATAATAACAGCAACGGAGAAAATTAACGGATTTATTTATAAAGAAACTTGGCTTCTGGCCGACTTCAATTGGAAAAAACAAGTTTCGTTTATTCTAGTGCGTTCAAGAACTCATGGAAGACTTAGTTAAGGATGATAATATGGGAAATTCTGAGAACGTTTTTGCAAATGTGCAAGTTAGTTTGTACAATTTAAAACAACGGCTCATTGATAATTTTCCCAAAGAAATTCAAAACAGGTATGACAATCACAGACGGGTACTGGATCCGTTTTTAAACAATTCCGTAGAACAAGCTGACATTTCAACAAACATGAAAGAAAAACTTAAAATATAATGTGATGGATTGTTGAAACTAGACTTCTTTTCCCAGAGCATGGATTAATTTTGGACCAAAAGAATGCTCGAATACCCTGAGCTTGCAGGCAAAGCTATAAAGCGTTTGGTGCCATTTACATCATGTTTGTGGGAATTAAGTTTCTCGTCTATGACTGCCATCAAAACAAAAGTAAGAAATCGCCTCGAATTTAAAATTATTGTGCGTGTGTGTGTCTAATACAGAGCCCAGATTTGAAAAGCAAGTTTCTGAAAAACAGGCACATTAATGTTTTTACTTTGCACCTTGCTTTTATGTTTACAGTTGTTTATGTTTAGGTTCTGTGATTTGTTGGACATTTTAATATTTTAAGTTTGATATATTTTTGTTTACTTTGTGAAAGACAGAAATAAGTGTCTTGAAAAGACATTTTGTCTTATTTAGGACATCCGCCTGTGAACACTTTCCAGGGGGTCGCGACCCACACTTTGGGAACCACTGGGCTAGATAAACGGGCAAGGTGTGACGTATACATACGTCCGTGAAACACTTGCTAATACACGGAAACCACACTATTCTGTCCATAATAAAAATATGTTTCGGCAAGGTAGTACATTAAGAATAAGTATTCAAAAGCTTTTGCAGAGATTGGCATATATTCAAAAGTTAGGTTAGTAGTCAGTTCTAAAAGGTTAATTCAAAAGGGGATTGTATTGGACTGATGCAACGAATGTACGTGGTCTCCATTCGATGTATAGATTGCAGATATGCTTTTTAGTTATAATGGTTTGGTTGGATAATGTATAGGTATACGTAATGCAGTTTTCAAATCTATCTAAATAGAGTGTTAACACGATTATATGTTATATGTTGTATGAAGCAAAAACTTCGATGTAATGATAATTAGACTCCTTACGGCAGTATATTTAGTTTTATTTACTAAACATATTCCAAAAACTTGTATAAACTGTAAAATGATTGTAGCAACTCAACTCTTGTTTGGTACCTTATTAAGTATCTGTAGTATATAGGTACGTAATATGTAGATGCAAGGTTTCTACAGCTGTTACAGTTTCTTGCTTCTCAACTTCCATAAATCACAATCTAGCTAATATCCGTCTTGCAGCCATTTTCTTCTAGCCCCTAGGGGAACTTCCGCGCTTCCCCCGTTCTGCAGGGACTCATTGCCAGACTTTTTGGCCATCTGCTGTTCTCAATTCTTTAGAAATGGTTGTACCAGGTCAGCCTTGTTCAATCCATCATATCCAAAATATTCCCTTCCACAGCCATATTACTGTCTAATTTCTGACACGGTCGAATTTTGGGAAGTAACAGCTCCTTCTTCAATAATCCATTTCAAGGGACATCATTCTCTTTTTATTTCGTTTAGTGTTCGCTTTTGGTAGATATTTCCTGTACATTTGAGGCGCCAATTCTTAAGGACTTTTTCATTGCCAATTTCCGTCATCAATTTTTTCCATGCCGTTCCGAGGCTTCGTTGAGAAAATTTGCTATTAAACATTCTTTCCGAGTGATTAAGTGCAGGTCCATTGCCACAATCTTCAACCTGGAGGACCAAGTAACTTTCTGTTTTGTTTTCTTTTTTCACACTGACTATATCGAAGGACTAAAGCGACTAGTGTTACAAACTGTATGACGTAAGGCAAAACACACATAGTGTTTTCCAAAAGTCAACTCTTGCCGATAATTTTGTTGATCATAGTGCATTTACTGGTTTTATGAAAGTTTCATTAGTTTGTAATTAGCAATAAAGAATGACTTACGCATCAAGCAAATCAATAAACACAATTTTAACAGTATATAATTTAAAAATAATGAGATTGCTAGTCTCGTAAGAGACAAAGTACTCAAGATTTTTGAATCAGTTTTATGGATTTTATCGGTTACAAAAATAGTAAATTCTACTAGTTACGATATGAAATTTCTTCATAGCAATCAGAATAAAAAGATTTGCTACAATGCTTCTACTTCTGTGTTAGTATATTACTACGATTACTTGTTCAAACATATATTGATCATATTTTTCAATTTTCTAGGTCCGGAAATGTTCGAATCAGTGAAGGAACGGCAACGCCATCTCGAAAAGATCCAAGTATATTGTTGTATAGAGTTGACAGTGCCCTCCCATCTTCTTTAGCAAAATATTTACCAGGTGCGGGATTTTACCAAATTTTGGACACCGATTATAACAAGTTTGCTGTTTTGTGGACTTGTTCTAGTTTAGGGTTAATACATGCAGGTAAACCGTTTTCCGTATACTTTCGAGATACCTTCTTAAATTCGTATTTTGTGTAGATCGAGTTTGGATATTGGGTCGTGAAAAAGAAATCGATGTTACCATGAGAGCACATATTTACGATTTTCTTAAAACCAGACATATAGATTCAGACAGACTGGTTTTACCAAAGAATAGCAACTGTACGGAGGAATACTGATGAAAAGCAGCGTTGAAATGTAGCTATCTACGATTATTATGTGATTTAAATAATAAATAAAATATAAATTCGGTTAACAAGACTTTTTTGTGTACTGACTTATTAGTAGCAAAAATATGTACTTTCTTTTCTGGAAAACACGACGAGTTTCTTCTCATTACATAAGCCTTTTATAAGATAAAAAAAGAAAATGGGCAATATTTATAGGAGTGTTGAAGGAAATGCGAGGAGTGTAATATACATTTCCAAAGAAATTATTTTTGTCAAATATTTAAAAAATGGTTGTCACTTATAGGCTAAGTTATTATTAAAGACCATATAAGAAAAATAACTTACGCTGCCACCATTTAAGATTTCCAAACACAATAAAAAGAAAACCAATTGAAGTAACACGAAAATATTAGGTATTTCAAAGTAATCGCTAGTTACTTTAATACACGTATCGTAATGTGCAAACATTTTTTGAAAACAGTCAGCAAAGGTGTCTGAAGAACTGCTTTTAATTCGGCGTTTATGTTTTTCTTAATGGAGCAGCATGGTGGACAAATGTACTGGTACTGGTCAAACAGCATTCAAAGTTAAGCAACGATATGCACAGTCACCACTTGGATAGAGGACCGAAACCTATGCTAATACGCTGCTATCCCCAGTACCTAAATCCGTCGGGTCCCTTTGGGATAATAAAAAATAATAACTACAGTATCGAACAGAGTTAAACATGGCAGCTGGATGCGTAACATCCTTCGGGTCTACCCGCAAACATTCCCCATAAGCGATTTATTTATTTATTTGTTTTTCTTAATATCTCCTATATCCAGAAATCGTTCCCTGTGAGATCAGTTTTCACTTTAGGAAAGAGAAAAAGTCTGCTGGTGCCAAGGTAGGCGAGTAGGTTGCGTTAATGATGTCAACAACGCCATGTTTCATAAGAAATGATTTCACAATCAGTGCAGAATGGGCAGGTGCATTGTCATGCAACAAGAACCAATGTAGAATGCACTATGTATGGTTTACTTTCAGGCACAAATTGTTTATATACTTTTTATTAAAAAAGGTAATCTGCATGGTTTGGTTCTAAATGTTTGCAAACTATTTCTTTCTGGGTCTTGGTGATAAGAGTTCCAATGGCGTTTAGTCTCAGAATCATTCATAACTCATAACCAGTGACAAGGTAGTTAAGAAAATATGTATTGTCGCGACAAGTCTAAACGAAGTCTGAGCACGATGCAGCTCTTCTCTGTTTTTGTTCATCCGCAAAACTGTGCAAGACGAACTTTGCACAAGTCTTCTCTTTTCCGAAATTTTTAAGTAAAATTCGTCGCCTTATCGATGTTCAACCCATCTGGCATGATTCTTAGGGTTATTTAGCGAACTTGCGAATGTGCACTTCAATATGTTGGCGGACGCCTGAATCTAGCGTATTATTGAATATTTTCACGTGCACATCCATCTTGGAGACAGTTAAATCATTCAAACATACTAGTACGTTTTGAGGTTTTATCATAGGACACAGTTTTCACGATTTCGTGTGAAAATACTTCCTGATTTACAGCAAAATTTAATCTTCGCTCGCCGCCCATGACGACTGACAGAAAGCGAATATTAAATTATCAAACCTCGTATTAATCACATTTTGTATAATGCTAAAGGCTTAAAACGATTATACTTTAAAAAATAATTAGATATAACCTTTAAATTCGAAATTATATGATTAAAATCGACTCTCGAGTGTTTAGGTACGAACACAGAGAAAGCAGGTTACTCAGCGCCTACTTTCAGCGCCGAAAACCGGCGCTTATTTGTCATCGCAAGCGTACACAATAAACGCGGGTTACTTGCCAGTTTAAAAGCAACTTTTATTCGACCAAGATGTCTAGTTCATCTTCAGAGGAAGATTTTGTGTTAGTGGAAAATATATTTCTAAAGATGCAACGAACAAAGCAAGGGATACATCCAGTAAATCGAGACTGAAAAGTTTATGGTGAATATCACCATTTATTCCGTGGTGTAATTGGCACAAGCAGCCAATCCGTCCAGAAGAAAGACTGAATGTATCTTGTCTAAATCTGTATTGTTATTGGAAACCTCAATATCTGTTTCATTAGCCTGGCTCCATAATCACAGATAGTTCCTCATTTGCAAGAGCACGTTTGATGCCGGCAACAAGCGACCAAGAAGTAAAAATTCATTCCGGTAAATACTCGGCGCCGATCGGCTTTTGCAACAAGTTCCGACCTGCTTTGTCTATGTGCGGGAACATTTAAAAGCATCCTTAATTATTGGCGCTTATAGGCGCCGACTGCCAGTAAGCAGGCAACCTGCTTTCTTTGTGTGCGTACCCATTAATGGTATGTTGAATTGACTGGTTTTCAAACTGTAAATCGTTGTCATGAATGGCCAAACATTCATTTCCATTTATTTAAAAATTAAATTCCATAAGTAAAATCATTGTTTGTAAATATTTTGTTAAGTATCCTAATTGTATTACTATGTTAATGATATTGAAATATAATTTATAAACAGTTATTAATTGCGACTTAATAAAGGTATATTCTATTATATATTGTATGGGTTTGTGTACTGCTGTTTCTAATGCTTTTTGTTCTAGGTTTTATTCTAGGGTTTCCTTGCTAGAACTGCGATCAGACATGCATAGGTCAAACAAACAGACGAGTCAATTTGAGAAAAGAAGAACACGAAAATGCCGTACGAAAGAACGAGAAGACTTCATCACTGGCACAACACGTAAGCACATCATCCCACAAAATTGCTTTCGAAAATACCAAAGTACTGCCCAACATAGGACACCTGAAATCAAGATTAATAAGGGAAGTCATAGAAATCGAGAAATATCCAAGAAACCTAAATTCTCGTGATGACACCCAAAGACTACCATCCGCTTGGAAACCGGTCCTCGCCAAAAAACAAACATACAACAGAAACCAACAAGCAAACACAAAACCACCTCAACAAAATCAGAACGTTCCAGCCACAGCCGGTCCCGTCACACGCAACCGAGCCCGAAATCAACAAAGCGCAACCACACGGAACGGTCAAGAATATCGTCAAGACAATCACCCAGGTCCGTCCCAGGACCAAGAAGTTGCTACGCGGAAGAATTTCTGGAAACCAATCACAGCATACATATTATTACAGGCCAAACGAGGTTTTTCGTCGACCCGCAACAGGATAGGTGGAAAAAGGCCTACAGCTTAGCTCAGAGGAGTAGGGGTGGTTCACGGAAACCGCTTACGGGAGGGAAATCTTCCTAGTTGTGTACAGGGTAGGTCAAAATTAATGGGTTTCTCGCCTATATGTAAAGCTTGCAAAGTTCATGCACACAAAGATAAAAATACCCAAAAATAAAAGATTTGGTAAAATTCAAGACAAATATAATTCAACTTCTTTTAAATTATGACATGAAACAAATATTATAACGGTTTGAAAATGGTAACATTTATGGTTAAATAATACAAGATTTTGTTGCAACGTTCGAAGTGAAAAAGGCTCGCCTTCAGTGGCTTGCGATATTTTATTTCTTAGAACCGATATACGCAGCCAGTGGCGTCGGAGTTTACAATTTAATACAATTTGTGAATACACTTTACAGTTAACCAAAAGAAGAGAGGACAACTTAAAAAAAAGGTCCAGCACTTGAAACTAATTAAATTCGGAAGTTTTCACCACACAATTAGAATTTCTCCTACCTTAGTGTTGTTCGGTAGGGAGCAGAGAGAGAGGCACAACTGGGGTATTCTTAAGATCTTTATTGAAGCGGGAAAAATTTGATGGTACGCCACTGAAGACTGGATCTAATGGAGTCAACGTTAAGGGCCAAAATTTCAATGCGTTTATCGCAACAGTGGCACAACCAGAGTGACAGGAAATGGGCTCTATATTAATCCGCCAAAGTCGATCGGCAAATTTGCAATGAATTGCCGTCCCAGGGTTAAAATTCCAGCGTGTTTTTTTAATCCGACACTTGTCGCTGGTTCTGTTCACCCCACGGTGATAACAGCGTTACGAAATTCACGCGATGGACACCCATCGAAAACCCAAGCCGCCCGTGCAGTACTTGATTACGGTGCTTATCGCAAGCAACCGGGCCGAAGGAGATGTTAAATTCGACTGAAGAGAAAAACGAACGAAAGTATTCAGCAGCTGGAGGATTTCATCATATTGAGAAATATGGTGCAATAATTCTAGAACAATTTAACACGTAAATTCTCAGAAAACTTCCAGGGCGAAGCGCGCAGATAAAACATTATTCGGCAATTCTGCATAATAACAAAAAAAAAGTTCACTAAAACTGTATTTGGAAAATATCAATATAGTAATCGGCTTTAGAGCGGCAATTAAAATATGACTTTAATTCAGATGAAGTGGCAAAATCAAATGAACATAACAATATATATATATGTATATATATATATATATATATTAACCATGTTATTTACCCTAAATTATGTAATTATACTATGATATACTTTGACTATGCTATTTTTGCTTCGTAATGATTAAATTGTATTTAAAAGGATACTATTTTTATGTAGAAATCTAGATTGTACCTGAAATAGAGCTTAATTAACTTGGTTCTTATGTAAAGTACGCTATATGAAAGGTAATGATGATTATAAACGAAAAATGTAAACCTTATTAGAATGAAAGGTCTTGTCCGATCTTAGGATTATGCTACGATGTGACTTTTTGGTGATCAAAGTGAAGTTTTCTGTGAAGATTCCGTAGTGACTAGTGTTGGGGACGTTTATGTCCTACGTAGACGGTGATTTGGGGTGTCCTGGGCAGTTTAGGAGCCCTGAAATGTAAAATTCTTATTAGTTTTGTATTTACTTTTTGTAAATACGTTTTTGACAATTTTAATTTATGCTTCAAGATGTAATTATTGCTATAATTAATTTGTATGTTATATAAGGGAAGTGGAAGGTATCTGTTTTTAATAATTTTGTGGCTCAATTGTTGAAATTTGTGTGAATTTGAAATTTTAAGCACATGTATTTTTTTTATCTTGAATATTGAATTAATTGGTATCAAAAGATTCGTAATTTTATAAAGATAATGATTATGAATTTTGTTTATTGAAATTGAAATTATTTATGATATTATATGCAATTTTAAAATGTTTCAAAACATACGATGATCGTAGAGATAAGTAGCTGGTTGGCCATTGGTGCGTTTTAAAATTAAAGGTGATTTTTGGGCCCATTTTGGGATTTCAGTCTGTTTTAGTTGCTTGAAGAGTAAACACGTATTAATTATTTGCTCCTAATTTTAAATTGTAAACTATTAAAGTCAAATTTTGCAAATTTTGGGCGTGGCCAAAATTTATTTACAATGTGTTTTGAGGTTAAAGATATTTCTAACGACGTTCATTTAATTTAAAAGTCTACTTATGTGATGTGATTGTTGTGTTATTAAAAATAATAATAAAACTTACCTGATTTAATTCTCCGAAAGTGTTTAATTTACTAAAAAGGTTCCTGAAAAGTTAATTAATTAATATCAGTAAAAGGTGTTTTCTTACTAATTAATTTAATAAGTTACTTAGCTGCATTGCTTGATGCACTTCTACAAAATTATTGAAGTGTTCCCTTGGATACTAACACAGTCGCGAGATAGCTGGAATAATAGCAAATTCAATAGTTTTCTGGAATGCAGCGTGCGACGCATGGAGATGAAGTGACCGGGGGCCAAATTGAAGGCAGGTGTATGCATTTTCAAGGAAGCATGATGTAAAGTCCGTTCCAAAATCATTGAAATATAAGATAAGTTCACAATTATTTTCTGTATTTATTTGTTTAATTTGTAATTATAATTAGATAACTATCTTGGGTGAAGCCACGAAAATCTATATTTTTATTAGAACCCTGGGATTTCTTATAAGATATGCTGATGTAAAGTGAAATTTAAGTTTTTTGTTTGGTAATTAATTTAACTTGTATTATGGGCGCTACCAACGTGAAGGTTAATTTAGGAATTTATTTATGTTTAATTAATATTTCTACGATATTACACGGCATCTATTTTGACGTGGGTCGAGAATATTAAAATAGTTATTTTATTATAATAAGTAATTATATAGCATCTATTTTTGACGCTAGCCAACGTGGGGCTATTGAATTATTTATTTATATAATAATATACAGCATTTATTTATGGCTTGTCAACGTGGGGCTATTTAATTATTCATAAACATATTACACAGCAATATATACATGTACATATACGTACTAAGTAACTATAATAATACTATTTACTAATAAATAAGATACAGTTTTACAATAGCTACATTTATAATATTTATTTCTTTAAATTTTAACGAAACAAGCAGAGTAAGCCAAGATAGCATAAACATATGTTGACATAACAATAAAATCAACAAGAAAAATGAATCCAATAAAAACAAAGAAAAACACTAATTAATGACGTAATAAATATTCAAACTACCGTCCACCTTGCTGCTCACATAATTCAGTCTGCCGCAGGAGAGAATTTCTAACACGATTTAGCATGTGTGCGGTGATTGACCTACATGATTCGATAATTATTTCCCGTTAATCTTCTAGAATTTCGGTGGGAGTTTCGCAGACGTCGTTTGTTACTTAATCCCACAAACAGAAATCTAACGGAGTCAAGTCCGGACTACGAAGAGGCCAAGGATAAATTGCACCTCTTGCAATTAATTTTTTACGGAAGGTTTCATTTTGGTAGTTTCTTACAATTCTATGGAACTGGGCAGGTGTTCCGTCATACGATGTATAATATGAAGAGGCATGTCTTTCAAATTGTGAAGCAAATCATTTTCTAAAAAATGTAAATACAATTATCTATTTAAGCTGTCCTCAATTAAGAAATGGGGACCAATGATAAAGTTGTCAACGATACCACACCAAAAATTCTTTGAAAGTGTATTGTCGAATTCAATGTGGGTTATCTTGTGAATAAAAATAGCAATTGTGTCTATTTACACGGCCATTGTTACTAAACGTCGATTCGTCAGAAAATAGAATATTTCTTAAAAACAGTGAATCAGTAGCAACATCATTTCTTAAAAATTGGCTGAAATTCACTCGACGTGGAAAATCATCTTTGGTAAGATGTACTAATGTGACGTGGTAAGGATGGAAAGTTTGCTTTTAAAATGTTAAATACTGAACTTTGACTAAAGTCTACAGTTCTTGTAACTGCTCGTTCGGGATTACCAGTTACTTGTTCGCTGACTACCGCTTCAGCTTCTACAGTTGTGATATGTCGTTGTCTCACATTTGGTTTGAAAAACTGTCCATATCGCCGCAAATTTCTTTTACTACAAGAATCTATACAAATCAACAATTTTGTACAGAAATTTATTAAATTTTGACAAAACAGTAGTTGACATTTGCTAGTCCAAAGACATCAATTTAAAAAAATATATATAAGTAAAAAAGAAAAGGTAACTATGCATTTCATGTACATGTGAGAGATGTCGCCTTCCTACTTGTTACAAGATAAAATGTTCCCACTGGATTATCGGGGTTAACAAAAAAAAAATAATTAAAGCATTCAAGAATATTTCGATACAGGTAAAAAAAATATTCGCGGAGCGCGCTAAAATTATAGTTACGCCACAGCTCGTTGTGGAAGGAGTTTCGCCTTCCACATATTTCACACTGGAGGGCCTGCAACACTGCAAACCCTTTCGCAACTGCGTATTTATGTTTATTTGAACTTATTTTGATTCCTAGAATCAAAGTTCTGTAAATAGTTAAACGGAACACCCTCTGTAGATAGGTAGATGGACTTCAGCAAGCTGAAAGTATGAAAACATCCAATTCCACTTTGGTAATTTTACAAATTTTGCGCACACAGCTAACGAGTTATTATTACATTTAGCTCGAATTGTAAACACATTTGAACTCAATTTGCAGATATTTATATAGCAACGGAATCATACGAAGACGACGATCATAGCGCCAAATATTAGGAAATATAAACCAATGTAAACATCGTTTAGTCTCTTGACCTTGTGATCTTAACCTCAGTATTGTTGTGTTTGCTGGAATTCCAAGAAATTACATAAAACGTATAATAGATTTGTCGCGATTTCTACCACATTTGATGTTCAAAATTAAGAAAGCTGCTGTGTATGTTAATGAAATGGGTGACCCAATACGAGTAGGAGACTGGAGACGAGAGAAAGAGTTGGGTTCCGGAGGATTTGGAGTTGTATCATTGTGGATAAATTCCGCTAATGGGGATTGTCTTGGTAACCTTATTTTATATCATGCTTTCATTCATTAAAAAGTTTCTTTTAATAGCCATAAAAAAATGTAAATGGAATCTTGAAACTACTTTAACTCCAAAGCAGAAACAGCGTTGGAGTGCAGAAGTTGAAATGATGAAAAATACAAAAAACGAAAACATAGTCAGCTACAAAAAAATGCCGGATGTCTTAGAGAAAGAATTATCGAAGTCAAATCTCAACAAACTGCCCATATTGTCAATGGAATTCTGTTGTCTAGGCAATCTACGAACTGAATTACTGAAAGCACATAATTCTTGTGGATTTCATGAAATCGTAGTTAAGACCATTTTAAACGATGTCTCAAATGCTTTAACCTACTTACACGATTTAAATATAACCCACCGTGATTTCAAGCCAGAGAACATAGTTTTGCAATCCTGCAACACCAGAAGCACCGGAGTAATTTACAAAATCATAGATTTAGGATATGCTAAGGAATTAAAATCTGCAACTGTAAGTTTTGTAGGCACGCTACAGTATTTAGCACCAGAAATATTTGAAAAACAGACCTACAACAGAAGTGTGGATTATTGGTCGCTAGGGATTACTGCATTTGAAGTCATCTGTGGTATAAGACCTTTTTTGCCGTCATATACAACAATGCAAAGGTAATTATTCTTCAGGGAGTATGTTTCAATTACTTTTTATTGGTTGGTTCGATGCAATTTGAGTGTAAATGAAAATTTCTGCAATAATTAGACAATGTAAGCGGATTTTAGTGAAAATATAAATTGCCTGTATAAAACTATGTTGGGAGATTTGCTGAAATACTGTATAAGCAAATTATAATTGTGGCAAACTGTTATTTTTCAACTACAAAGAGCAAACATCGAATAATTAATGAATGAGTAAATTTAGTATTATTTTATAAATCTTTGGCTTTTTGGAATAATTATGAAACTGGACTAATACAGTGTTGCGGAACAGGTGATTACAGCCATATAAAAATGGTTACTGGATGGAAATACTGTGAAGTTATCATAACATTGGTTTATAAATCTCCAGAGCCCTATTTTTACAAGTACTTAATTAAATTTGATACTGTAGATTAATTATTGCATTGTGAGACATTAAAATTGTAAACAAACAATTTTATGATTTAGATGGTGTAGAATTAATGTAAACAGAATTATGGCAGCAATTGTAGCAAATAAATTGTAGAGTAATTGACAAAACTGTACCATGGCGCTCACATTCAACTGTTACAGCATTATTTTGGTTTTTTTTTGTAGATTTGCAGCTTTGTCCAATTTTATTTTGTTTTAGCTTTGCATTATTTTTTGCTGCTCTTTATTAGTTCAAGCTCCAAGACATTGTAGTGTAAATGAAATTTTTTGAAATAATTATATTTACTTTGCTTTACTTAAATACAAATTGCCAATATAAAACTATGTTGGGAGATTTGCTAAAATACTGTATAGGAGAATCTTAATTATGTTAAATTGCTATTTTTTAACCACACATGGTAAACATTAAAATGTGAATTTCATATTGTAGGTTTACTATTGCCCTGATCTGAACATTGAAACTGTAAACAAAATTTAGTGATGTAAATTACTGGGTAAGAATAAATAAATTAAAATTTAATGCAAACAGAACTCTGGCAGTAATTATAGTAAATAAATTTTATGGTACAATGGTACTCATTTTCAACTATTTTCAGCTTTATTTGTGGGATTTTGTCCTAGATTTATGTATTATTTTGTGTTGGCTCACTATTATTTTTTTCTGTAAACTACATATTTCTTCTATAGTAGTCAAACTCAACGACTGAATTTTATTCCGAAATAGTTGCCACTTTTATAGAAAGTATTGGAAACAAGAAAATTTTCCAAAGAAGCAGTAAATTTTTACCATAGATGAAAATTAAATTAACACAATAATTAAATATTTTAATTAATATTGATATAATTTTTGGCTTTTAATGTAGCTTCAAGGTTACATTTGATATTAGTTGGAATATAGATGATTTTCAGATCCCAGTTTTTCTTTGCACGTAATACAATTTTGTAGGGATTACTTTCAATGAATTGTTTTTGTTAGGGCCCTAAATTTTGACCCATTTCTGTAAATTCAAGAAATTGTGCAGTAGCAGTAGGTGCATTTAAAAATGTCTCTTGTTCTATGATTGTCTGCAAGCTTGCTTTATCAAATAAATAAAAAACAAGTGTTGCCCAAATTCGACTTTCACTGCAATTCTCGATATAGGAATAGAAATGTAGCTGATGATAGGGAACAACAGGAACTAAATATTTTAGTATTCTTTACAGAGTTCTTCTACATGTGATAGGTACTGTTTGAGAATTGGGTAATAAAATAATGTCAGTATTTAAAAAAAAAGTGAAGTTGTTTAAAACACAATTGGAACAAAAGCTGCAACTTCTTCACTGCCAAAAACCATTATATTTTTGCTGTTGGATTTTAAATGCTGGTAGACAGGATTTGTCATTTGTGTCTTAGGCCTGTATTACACGGAACAGAATTTTGTATAAAATTCTGTCTGTGAGGTGCAAATAACATTGACTTCTGTTAGAAAACTCAAAATAGTCATGTGTCTGTCGATAAAGTAGAATTCTAACAAGATTTGATAATATTAGGTTACTGCATAAGTGCGTAGCGCTTTTATTTATTTATTTTACATGAATGCATGACAAAGTAGCGATAAAGAACGCGAGCGAGATAAGAGAAAGTGCGTGGAGTGTCGGCAGACGGAGTAAAGTCGTGGTAAACATACTCTTTTCTGTCCTCTGTGATTGTTAATAAACACTAAAAATTGGTCGTTTGCACATCAACGCGACGCACAGTGGGGCCAGCAGCTAAAGTTGGCAAAAAATGTTTTCATAGTTTTTAGGAAAGGTAATGGTAAAAAAACATATTTTATAATAAAATATTGATTTATATATATTTATTAAATGCAGAAAATTAAACATTATTGATTTAGTTATAATCAGAACTTAAATCATCTATCTAGTTTTCTGAAGAATCTGAACTGCAATCAGCCAACTCATTTCCCGAAGATTCCTTCATTGTTGGAGGCAATAACATTTCTAAAACTTTTTTATCAAATGCCTATTTGGTTGTATGTACCTCTTCCAGGATTGAAATGTAGGGTTCGGATGTAATCAGTAAACGATTGAGCACATCTTAATTCGTTTTTTTTTGCAAAATTTTATTACTAGCCTCTTGGGCTTCTTCGCTTATTGCCCAATGGGCAGTAACGCACCAGCGATCACATCCGGACCATGAATTAAAATCTTATGCATGGTTGGTGGCATTGGATACCACGGATATTTTTCCACAAATACTTTTTGCAGTATCCAATGCATATGTTCTGAATTTATCGTTATCTATAAGATGTCCACTAGCTATTGTTTGTAATATCACTTTAAATCTCTTTATTATTTTAACACTCACTCCTGTAATTGCTGGTGATTTTTCAGGATCGTGAAAAAACGTCTAGCGATATTTCCATCGTTGCTATTCCCAAATCCTTGCTTAGGCTTGTCGATGATCAAGCCCATCTCCTTTTTGAATCTAGTTTGTATCCTTTTCTTATTTTTTGCAACTATTTCTTTATTCTCCTTTCGACGGGCTTGCCATGTTTTCAAAGTTAGTTTGTAAGAAAGATGTAGAATGTATTCTAAGAATCTTATCCATGCATGTAGTACCGACAAACCAAGTTCCAACTGTTTCTTGTTACTCTGTGCATTCAATACTTTACTTATGTCGTTAAAATTTTTACAAGTAAGAGAACAAATATAACAAGGTCGTGTAGACATGGTTTCTGTAAATACATTGCTGACTTTTCCATCCACCATTGTAAAGAGCATTTTGTGGCTTATTTCAAAGCATGTGTCGCCAATAAAGCATTTTGTTGGTTACAATTGTTTAATCTGATTATCTATATAAATTTTTTCAGACTTGGAAAGGTCAACAGTCTCTTGAGCGAACTGGAATCTAATGGGTCTACAAAATCTCATTGACGAACATCTTTTATTTTGTCATATAATAACTTGTTCATTTCTTCCAGATATTTCAGTAGTAAGTCGCAAGGGTACTAATGACGCAATAAATATATTTGCATCTGCATCGGGATTCGTAGTCAATCTTTGCTTATATTCTGATTGATTGGATCCGTCGAATCTCCATTTAGTAATCAATCATAGTTTTCTCAATTTTTCTAGTTCTAGATTCTTTAAAACATCTTCCTGGGCTTTCAAAATATGTGAAACGGTATGATCAAGAAGTCCTTGTACTTGTACTTCGGCAGAAGTTTCCATGACAATAATTACTTCCTTTTCAGGATAACATTCCTTTTTTGCTAATTGAATTTTTTTATGTGATGGAAATCGAGATAAATCCCTTCTTCTAATTTTATTGTATTGCTCTCTGGTAAGGCTTCCATCAATAAACATAGATAAAGCCTCAGTTACTGCGAGTTTTCTTGTCTGGAATTTTCAATTTCTTGTAAGCAGTTCTGTATTTTGAAGCACGTTTTGGTGAGGTCATCGTAACGTCTTTAATGACTCTAGAAGCGTCTATCTGGCGAGAAGAACGTAGACTCATTTGGGCAGCATATGATAGCTCTCCATAAAAATGTTGGGCCCGCAACTTTTCGGTTTTCTGACGTTTTGAGCGTTCACTAACATTTTCGAATGTTTTCTCAGATAGACCTTTCTTCTTATTTTTAGACGAATATTTAGGGAAACTTATGGAAGTTTCAAGCCATATTCTATTTTTTTGAAGAAATCTATCCTCTTTTCTGTTAGATTCCTGCCACTTCTTTTTGAAATCAAAGTAAGACAATTTCTTTTTTTATTTGAAATTAGATTTTTCGGACAATTAGTACGATTTTGAATGTATATTTTCATGAAACTAATTTGGTCGTCTATGTTCTTCACGTTAGATTGTTTCATTAAATCATACAGGGTCCACCTAGTTAAAAAAATATCAGTAGAACCAGATCCCTGAAAGAAGAAATAAATTAAAACAGTCACTTAAGTTACAGAGTAGTATTACTTAGGTTACCCACACATTAAATACTAACCTATATTTTAAATTGGCGCAAATATGCGCAAACTTTTATTAAAGATTTTCAAAACTGATGAGCTTTATTACCAAAATAAGTTAAAATATTGGCCCGGAAGTGCCCGGAACCAAACTATTATCCTAAGCATGTATAATGATAATTGAAATGTTTATTCAATTTTATCACTAGATGTATTTATTTCGAATTGAAGACTATCCATTATTATTAATCTATACAAATAGCGAATGAGTTATGTACTAATCTGTAGGTAAAGCCTCCATGACAAAAACAATTCATAGATACAACACAGTTCAAATTACAGTAGCTCGAAAGTAATGGCTAATGAGTAAAACTTACAAGTTCCGACTTGTTAGGCGCCCCTCCGCCGCCACCAGCGCTCTTCTCGCCCCTTTTATTAACGGAATATAATGGAGGGGACTTTAAATTGTAGTCTCCAAAAGAAACATATCATTTATCTTCATACTAAATTCTGTAGGTTTGAGAACATGAATCTACAGAGTTTTGTACACAATTTTGAGGATTAGTGTAGCTGAACGACATTTATTGGGCCTGAACTATAAGAATATGCAGAATCACTTCTCGTTGGCCCTTCCTAGACAAACATGACAGTGCACTACTGTATAATGAATACTTGGTGACAAACTTTTCAAACCAAGCATTTTAAAATTGATGGATTGGAAATATTAACCACATTTGTGGCCACTGAGGTCACCTGATCTTTTGCTATTAGATTTAGGTTGAGAATTAAAACGTCCTGTACCATAATAGATCACATGCTGTTGGGGTTGTTAAGTGGATGGTATTTGACCGGCCTGGCTGGTAAATTAACTCAGTTTTCTTCCTTGGGCTGGTGGCCGGTTAGTAAAACATAAGTTAAAACAGAAAGCCTGTATTTTTTTACAATGGAGAGAAAATTTCATGGAGTAGGAAAGCGTTTTGCTTGCTGTGGGAAATTTCAATTATGTCAACAGTTGTGCATCTAGTTGCGTGTTTAAATAAGAAAAGTTGTTCTAACCTTTATATTGTTTGCGTTTGAGTTATCTTTGCGTTAATTTTACTTCTAAAATGAACCCGAGGAAGATGAATTTGTAGTTCATGCACCCAAGACTTCTCCGTGCAAGATAAATAGAGTGAGGAACTGTGTGTTTAATAAGAAATGGCTTGAAGAGGATGCCTACTAGTTATGAATTGCTGAACACAAGGACTAGAATCAAGCCCGTTGCATTCTTTCTAACACAGATTTTAGTGTTAAACTTGATGGTAAGGATGCTCTCAATCAATCAATGTGCTAGTACTAAGAAACACAAAATAGCTGTTAGCAGTTCAAAATCCGCCTGTGTGATTGAACGATCGATTGCTCTAAAAATTCTTCTTTAAGAGAGAAAATAGCTGCTGTTGAAGCTACAAAACCATTTCACACTATAAGATATCACCACAATTATAACTTATTTGAGTGTGGTAGCAAACTTAATAGCCTTTTATGTGCAGATTCATCGGTGACAAACTAAGGTTCATCTTGGACGAACAAAATGGAAGCAATAGTTAAAAATCTTCTATATTTGTTATTGGTTGAAAGTATAGTAGATAAGTTATGTACAGTTGATCCATTTCCATTCCCAATCAGCACTGATGCATCAAATAAGGGAAGCAGAAAAATTGTCCCTTTAACAGTGAGATTTTTTGATCCAACATCTGGAGTGAATGATTTTTTGCTTGATTTGTATAAAACATCAGAATCTATAATTGTTCGCATAAGTGAAACTTGGCTTGGAAATAAAACATTTATGGCATCTGGAACAGACAATGCATCAGTAAACTATGGAAAGAACTGCTCCGTTTTCTAGAAACTACATATGATTAAATTTAATTGTCATTGTCACATTGTTCACAATGCAGTAAGACATTCTTTGAAGGTCATTCCATTTGATATTGAGACTCTTGTTTTAAAATTATTCAACACATTTTCACATAGTGCCAAAAATGTTACTGAGCTTAAAGAATATTTTGATTGCGTACAGCAACAGTACTCTTCAATGCTGTTGATCGCCTTCTGCTCAGTTGGGAAGCAATAAAAGTGTACTTTTGGAAAGAAGCTCTGGAAAATTGTGACATGATCATCCGGGGGTTCATTGGTGATCAGGAATGTGCCTTAAGGCCCCTAAGGAGAGCTGACGGATTTCTTGTTTGCGCCTTTTAGAAATTAATATAGGCAACTCGTAGCACCTACCCCGTTACAATTCTTACGTTCTAAACCACAATTCACGATGACGACAACAGCTTATGACCCTCTTATCTCTTCATCTACAGTTGTCGCCTGGGGAATTTTACCTGGCTATTCTTATTTCTGGGATAACGAGTAAATATATTTATGACTAAACAGCGGAACTAGAGTCTTTAGTCTAGTGTATTTTGTATGCCAAATTTTGTCTATATACAAGGTGAACTATTTTTCAAATCGATCTAGCGTGCTTATTAATTATAACCGAAAAATAGTGTTGGAATATTTTGCATTCCGTAACAAGGCGTACATACATTTCTAATTCCGCAATATACCGATGGGCCCATAATTAAATATCAAGTCGTCAATTTTAAAGACAAAAATCATGCCTGAGCTAGATTCAGGAAATTACATGTATCTAGTTTAAATATGATTTTTTATTCCATATGCTACTAAGGATAACTTTCAATTGGAAAATTTGATATAACAGCAGTGAGATAGAAGAAAAGAAAAGAAAAAATGTGTGACAAAAAGAGATGGATATACACAATAGGTATTTTTACGCAACAAGTGCATAAAGTAGTACTTTTTTTCACGAATGGGAAGTTTGACAATCCCATGACTGAAAAAAAGACACTTTATGCATGAGTTTCATACAATATTCTTTCTACGACTGTCAATTAGAAAAAGAATAAATATAAATTGATAGGCCTTGCCCCACACCGCCTCGACACTGCGCAAGCTGTACAAACGAGGATTTTATTTTAACAATAAAATTAAGAAAGAACAAATTAACAATTAACATAACAAGAAGCAACTTATAAACTTTCTTTAATAATAGTAATGTTAAAAGTGCAGTTGCTGGGATTGTTAATATTAAATTTTGATCCAAAGTTGGACGAGCTTTATCAGGTAGAAGTGATTCAAACGAGCTTCAATTTTTTTATGAACAATCTAGTGACGATGGTGATGACTGCGTCGTTGAATGTTCTTTTGACCAAAGTGAACTATTTGTGGAGCATATGAAAAAAAAATTGTGCGAATTTTACATGAAATCGTTATTGCCGGAACTAGTTGGCTCCAGGAGAGTTCGCAAAAAAGACATTAGATGTGCTTATATACCTTCTGATTTCTCCTTTCTTCTGATTACCTGATTTCTACCATTCACTATTGTAATCTTATAAATAATAATAATCTATCTAAACTAAATGACTGTTTCGAACTAAGATCCATCAGGATGTAATATTTTTGTGATTATGTCTTTTCTATGTTTGGTATCGGTATGTGACGTTTCGCCGCTGCCGTTTTGTCACTAGCCGATTTGCATATTTATGCATAAATTTTATATTTTTATTTTTTTCCGATTGGTTTCCAATTTTATGTAACAGTGGTTTTTATAACATCATAGCTGGTTTTGCATTTTG